>CM046850.1:7976748-8096748 GCA_025618425.1 Heliocidaris tuberculata
GGATTGAGAGCATGAACTCTGTTATGGACGACAACAAAGTCTTGACTCTGATCAACGGTGAACGTATTGCTATGCCTGATCAGGTAGGCAAAAAACTTTCCATAGAGTAGTTAAAAGCAAAGGGAATGTCTCTATCTGTATAGTGAAGTGACAGAAGTACTGTAAGAATTTAGGTCCAGAGTTGAGGTGTTTGTTGTGTAGAAGGACAATGGGGAAATAATGATACTTTTTATGAGGTTGTTTTGAAAGGCAGACTTATTTGGGATAATGTAAGTTTATGCTAAAATGTAAAATACCTGAAGAAAATACAGGAAAACTGAATTCTGTAACTAAGATATTATTACAATATTATTGTCATGGGCATTTTTTGTAGGCATGTTTTCTGTCGATGAATTCTACAAGGCCATAATAAAAGTCTTGGAAAACGAAGAGGAATATCTTTCGCCATTTCAACCACGGCTTACGTGTATGTATGAAAACTGTTAATAAGAGTCTGGATCTGTATACTTCATAAAATGCTAGAAAAGTTGAGTCTACAAAAAAAAAAAAGATGTGAGTCAATTACGAAATTAGCTTTTTATAACCTTCCCTGCAGACGTTGCATATGAAAAATTCATTTTAATGCTCTTTGTGTATCAGGTAACACTGCTGTTTGAGGTGGAAGATTTGGCAGTAGCGTCTCCTGCCACTGTAAGTCGTTGTGGTATGGTGTACACTGACTATGCAGACCTCGGCTGGCAACCTTATGTGACCTCATGGCTGTCGAAGATCAAGGACAAGGTTTGGAACTTTTTCTCAGTTTTTTTTTCTTTCCTTTTTTTATAGCTTTATAAGGAATCTAGGAAAACAACCCCTAGACACCTGCCCTCAGACAACTGCCTCCCCCCCCCCTCCTCCATTTCTGGGACAAGTATCCCAGATGCCCTTCCCCCAGACAACTGCGCCTAGGAAACCATCCCCTCCCCCCAGAGAACTACCCCATAGAAAGCCGATATGCCCCACCAGGATCAGTACTCCTTGGACAATTACTACCCATTGTAGGTGATAGGATTAACCAGGGGTCTAGGGGGTAGTATTCCAGATAGGCTTTGCAATAGTCTTTATATTCAAGAAGTGAAAGAATGTGAAGTAAAATTGTCAAAAACATCACTCTCCAAAGGTTCTAAGTACTTCTATTTTTTTGCCCTACTTCAGAAGATGTATGAATTGTGTAATATGAATAGTCATTAAAGGTACACATAGAACTCTTTTGTAGCAATTGTTCACTGTGATATCTCCTTCCACGATTTTTAGTAGTCTTCTTGCTTTTACTAATATCTGCCTTATTGCTACCTTTTCTCTGAACAGCAACAACAGGACATCATCCAGCATCTGTTTGACAAGTACCTGGTGAAGATCCAGGACTTCAAACGTCACAACTGCAAGGAGCTTGTCACTATCTCCGAGCTCAATGGAGTGGCTTCCTTCTGCAACCTCTACTCAGCTTTGGCGACTGAAGAGAATGGGGTAAGTTATCCTCTTGCTGCAATTTGCCATTCTGGATCACATCATCTGTTGAGAGACAGAAAGGCGTCAGCTTTATGTTAAAGCATATGAGTTAATGCCCTTCTCGCTCTCAGCAGACGCTGTTATTGATATCGGTCTTCTATATTTAAAGGCACACCTGCTCTGAAACCTTTCATTTCAACAGTATCAACAGTGTCAAAATCATAAAAAAATGCAGTGTAATCTTGTTCTTTTTCTATAAAGAGAGATTTCAAAAAGCTATTTCCTTTCAGTTTTTGAAATATCACTGCTTGGAAGTTTGACAAGGATTATTAAAGTATAGAGAAAATAGTCAGTATTTTAGGTCATGACTTGGGATCTACAGTATTTGTCACAGCTCATGTGCTAGTCACTCCATTTAAAGAGCAAAAAACAGCTGTGCACCTGCTTAGAATTTTTTTGTACTTCATGATTTAAGAACCAAAGTCAAAGGAATCTGACAATTTGCGTTTTGTCAGTTTTCCAAAAGTATAAATGGGGCATAGAGCCTTCAAGAAGAGCAAGCAAATTACAAGTGATTCAGAAGCCTGTACTTCATTTTTCATTCATGATCCTGTATAGCATCTGTTGTACATGTATGAATATCTCATCATAAGAATTCCTTCCAAACTACTTACTGAAGTTGCCTGAAAGCCCTTCCAAATGATTTTATAACCTTTACTCTTTGAACCTTGACCCCATAGGTCAATCCATCCGACAAGGACAACTACGAGCGCATGATTGAGCTTTGGTTCCTGTTCTGCCTGATCTGGTCTGTCGGATGCACCGTGGACGAGGACGGGCGTAAGAAGCTGGACAACTACATCCGTGAGATCGAAGGCACCTTCCCCAACAAGGACACTGTCTATGAGTACTACGTGGACCCTAAGGGCAAGAGCTGGTCTCACTGGGAGGATAAGCTCAGGAGTGGCTGGAGATATCCAAACAAGTAAGTCTAATTTCAGGATTTCTAGATATATGTCTCAGTAGGTTATCAGTTCTGGTGACAGTGGGTCAACTGCTCTTTTAGATGTATGTAGGCAAATATGATTGAGATATTGAGACTCACCTAAATATCTTTGTACAGCCAGCTATGTGTTAGAATTGATAATTTTTTAAATACTAAGGGTGTTCATGAGTAACATTTGGGCATCGTACAGGCTTTCCATTTTGCCCTTAACATAATACAAATAGTTGATGCAACTTTGGGGTTTTCATATGGTAAAAGTAATATCCATCTCTGCTACTGTCTTCCTTTATCTCAGTGCACCCTTCTACAAGATCATGGTCCCCACAGTGGACACGGTCCGTTACAACTTCATCATTCAAGCCCTGGTCCAACGGGAGAACCCTGTCCTCCTCGTTGGTCCAGTCGGTACTGGCAAGACCTCGGTGGCCCAGAGCGTGTGCTCCAAGCTGGACCCCCAGACCTACAGCGTGTTGACCATCAACATGTCTGCTCAGACCACGTCCAACAATGTCCAGGATATCATCGAGAGCAGGGTGGAGAAGAGGACCAAAGGTGGGTGATAGAGTCCTGGGACAAGGCATTTTATGTACGGTTGTCTCCCTTGACCCAAGTGTAGTTAAAAGGCACCTGGTAGTAAAAAATTCCTTGAATGTTTTGATTATGAGCTATTATCAATCATCTCTGGGAAAAAGCAGTGTAATCTTAATGGCGTGCAGTAATGGAGGTGAGTGCAATGTTAAAAGCTGCTTTTATCCATCTACTATTTTGTTGGCTTCACAAAAGGGATAGTTTGAATTGGGAATTAATTTGTATGCAACAGATATTTTACACCCTTGTCCAGAGTGTCTTGAATTTCCTAACGGAAATAATCAAAATGTAGAAGTGAAGCTTCAAGACAGTTTAATATTCTCATGAGTTCTTGTTTCTGGATATATCTGAAATATATTTAGGGCATGTTAAATCCTCAAGACTTTGATATGATCATCTCTTTCTTGTGTATCTAGGTGTTTATGTGCCCATTGGTGGTAAGAAGTTAGTCACCTTCTTGGATGACTTCAACATGCCAGCCAAGGACACGTTCGGCTCTCAGCCTCCCCTGGAACTCATCAAACTCTGGGTGGACTATGGATTCTGGTACGACAGGCTCAAACAGACCACCAAGTTTATCAAGGTGAGATCCCAATACCCAAATGTAGTACAGTCTATATTTAAAATACTGCACCATGTCTTCCACAAAAGAAATGTTAGTTAGAAGTTGCTACATTTAACCCTTAATGATTCTTCTTTTTTTTAAGTTAAATGTATTATTCTGAGAATTACTTTAGTAGCTGTCATATCTTTGGCCATGTCTTAATTTATTTCTACATGTAACTCTGATGTTCTTAGATTGTCATTTCAAACTTCCTACATCCTGTGATCAATTTTGTTTGGCCTTTATGTTATCAACTTTATATCATTTGCCTTTTGATAAAAACGTTATTTGAAAATAGTTGAAATGTGTACAGGCAAACTTGTTTAAGGGCCACTCAAGATAAACAGAGGAAATAGCCACCGTAGACATGGTATTCAAGACATAACTCTTTCTTGATGGAAACAATATGAATGGCCACTACCGAAAGGTGGGTATTACAGAAAGGTGACCTTTTTAGAGAGGTTCTCACTGTGGTTGGTTGGACTGTGTACACCTTGTAGCGTATATTTTTACATTGTTGTGACAGGGCATGCAACTGCTAGCGTCTATGGGTCCACCTGGTGGAGGGCGTATGGTGATTTCAAAGAGACTTCAGAGCAGATTCAACCTCATCAACATGACATTCCCAAGCGTGAGTACAGTTCATCTTTCAATGTTTTTATGTATTATTCAGCAGCATTCCTGTGCCACATTTTTTTCCCACAATCATATTTTAAACAACATGTATTATTTGAAAAGTCCAAGTATTTTCAGATGATCTTTATCAGTGGTTCTTAAATCTGTTATCCCCATGACCCCCATCATACTCCATAATCAATTTGGAAAAGGGGCTGTGACATGATTTTTGATCCATAGTGCAATGGTAGATGTTACGTAGAGTTTGGGCCAATAGACCAACTAATTGTACATTACCAAGTGTGGTAATTGGCACACAGAGTTGAAAGGACCATCAAAAGGTATAATTGATTTTCAGCTCTTTGTTGTTAAAAGAGTGTGAAAAGAATTTTCAAGCAATAAATCGACTCCATCAATCAATGGCGCAATTGATTACACAAACAGAAAAATTAAAAAATGTAATTCTTGCTTGATTACTCAGAACTCTCAAATCAAGTGTATTGCTGGCATCGTGATCAACCTCTCATAATCAGACATTGATTCAGATTTCTATAAATTTAATTTTTGGAATTGTTAGCCATTCAAGTAAAAGTGAGAATCTCTCTTTTTGTTTGGTCATGATTCGCAAATCAAGCGTATCTTTGGCACCATGATCCATTTAGTGTCAGGCATGCTCTTTTGGCACTTTGGTTTCTGTGGATTTAATCATTGGCATTGTCAGTAAAGAGGTGAATCTTTTCATTTGATTACTCAGGACTCCCAAATCAAGCGTATCTTCGGTACCATGATCAACCAGAAGCTGCAGGACTTTGAGGAGGACGTGAAGCCCATCGGAGACGTGGTCACCCAGGCCACGTTGGAGGTCTACCAGAGTGTCGTCCAGAAGTTCCTGCCCACCCCTGCCAAGATCCATTACCTGTTTAACTTGAGGGACATCTCCAAGGTGTTCCAGGGCATGCTGAGGTCTCACAAGGACTTCCATGATACCAAGGCATCTATCACCAGGCTCTGGATCCACGAGTGCTTCAGGTTTGTAGTGTTTGGGGTAGTTGCCTGGTGTTTGATTGCTGTATGTCGCTTTGTCTTTCAAGTAACCTCTGTCTTTTTCCCCCCATTCCTTTTATTCTTACTCTCCCTATCCATTATTTTACTCTCTCTCTCTCTGTCTCTCTCTATACTCCCTCTATCTTTCTCTCCCCCTCGCTCTCTCTCTCTCTCTCTTTCGCTTACTCTACCTTTGAAGTTGCATTTTTCCTCTATGATTCTCTAAACATTATTATTATTGTTTTATTTTGGTGATTGTCTTTGCTATAAATCTTATTTATTATTCCAGTTCACATCATTATTTTGCGATCTGCATACTCATAGAAAGAATTCACAGTCCCCTGAGCTTTCTATTCTTCTTTCTTGGTTCTTTTAAAGTTTAAAAAAAAAAGTCTTTCTCGATATCAACTCACTTAACGATACAAGGCACTGCATCATCATCCCCATATGACATAATGTCGACATGAGGCGTGTTACTCATTCAGTACCTTCTTTTCATTTTCCACTTGCAACAGGGTGTTCTCAGATCGTCTTGTGAACGATCAGGACATTGACGGTTTCATAAACATCATCAGTGAGAAACTGGGTACTCTCTTTGATCAGACCTTCCACAACATCTGTCCCAACAAGCAGCCACCAATATTTGGTAAGATGTTTTCCTGATTTTTCTTTGTCTCCCCATGCTGAAAATGGACATACACTGTATACATGTACAAGCTGTTCCTAGATATGAAGTGTTATTGGACCAAATTCACAAATGTAGTTAGTCTTCATTACATATGATCAAAAATTTCAATTTTCAGTTACAGACATTTGTCCATGAACTATGAAAGTATGTATGTATTTTTTGTTATTTCAAGGTAAATGAGTACTGAGTAAGAAGCATTTCTTGAATCGCTTCCAGTGTAGTTATAATTGATCTTAGGATGATGAACACAAAGGGCACGATCACCACTTTACTGTTATGTTTATGACAATGGGAGTACCAGAATAATTTTGTTTTTATTCACTTTCAATCAAGAGGTTCAGAGTTTCTGTTTGTCTGATACTCATTTACTTGGAGAAGACAATTTATCTACAGTTGTACCTGTACGAAGAATTTCTTTGAATACTATGAGCACTAGTAAAGCTTAGATAGAGCCATAGTAATATAAGAAAGAGCCTCGTTAACAGAAGTTACACATGTCGGTAGACAGCACTTCAGAAATGCTTTTCATCTTTCCTAGTAGCATTGTTTTTTAAAAAGGACAGTTGATGTAGATGGAAAGATATTTAACATGCTCTCAATCTTTGTTTCTTACAGGTGACTACATGTCCCAGTCCGAGGTACCCATCTATGAAGATCTCCAGGAGTTCACCAGTCTCAAGAAGTTCATGGAGGATGCCTTAGAAGACTACAATGCCACACCAGGTGTCATTGCCATGGACCTTGTGCTGTTCAGGGATGCTATAGAACACAGTGAGTAGTATTCTAATGTCTTCTTAGTTTGTGTCCATCATATCAGTTTGAAAAAATCAGGAGACTTTTGGACAATAAACAGATTTCTTGTTTGTCACCACTAGATCTTCCAGGCAGCACAAAGAAGTGGGTATCTTTAGAGGCTTGGAATAGTCTAGAAATCCCTTGAATCACAACTAGATGATATCAGTCCTACATGTACATGTAGGAGGGGAAAAAAGAAATCAGTACCTACACATGTATGATCCTGTTGACCACAGTTCCTATGATATCTCACTCTGAGGTCAAATGAAAAAAAATCAAATACTTTTGAATGGTTAAGGAAATTAAGCAACTTTTACTTGTAGGTACGTGTAGGTAGGGTTGTTTACCTGCTTTTAAGTTCTGAGACATTCCCTTCTATATTTGAAAAAAAAATTTGATTGTGATATGCATTGTGCTTTGCCTACCCTTATAATTCAAATATTCGCTCATTCCTTTGACTTCTTTATTCACAGTTTCCAGAATCATCCGCGTGATTGGCCAACCCAGGGGCAACATGCTCTTGGTTGGAATCGGTGGGAGTGGTCGCCAGTCTCTTACGCGATTGGCTTCGGCCATCTGTGAGTACACCACCTTCCAGATTGAAGTGACCAGGCATTATCGCATCATAGAGTTCAGAGACGGTGAGTGCATTGATATTATATCTGCATCAGTTGACCCTCAACTCTTTGGTCACCTAATGGGGGGGGGGGGAATGGACTACCACAGTTGACTTTTATCACATGTACATGGAACATAAACTCCAAACAGTAATGCAGTATAGAGTTTCAATTCATTGGAAATTAAGAGTTGAAGCCCACATTCATGATTTGCCAAATTTGGGAACAGTTCATGTGTCTGATCACCCTCTTTTTGTGGCCCTCTTTTCCTTTATTCTGAAGGAAGTTGTTGTTTTTAAGAAAGTCTTTAAGTAGGGCTAAAACATTTCTTCCTTGAGGATTATCAGTAGAACTGTAAATCATCTGTTGATCTAGTTTTGTAAATATATTGCTGTGTCAGCTTGTCTTTTTCAATATTTGTAGGAAAAAAAAGGATGTTTGATCATTTTCATAGCCATAATATTATGAGACAATGTTCCTTAGTTATCTTCTCCCTAATTTTATTCTGCAGATCTGAAGCGTCTGTACCGGACAGCTGGAGTTGAAAACAAGCCTACCATCTTCCTCTTCAACGACACCCAGGTCATCGACGAGACTTTCCTGGAAGACATCAACAATATCCTGTCAAGCGGAGAGGTGCCAAACCTGTACAAGGCTGATGAGTTTGAGGAGGTGCGCAACGAGCTTGCAGAACCAGCCAAGAAGGACGGTATCCAGGACACGCCTGAGAGCATGTTTGCCTACTTCATCGATAGGGTGCGCACTAACCTGCACGTAGTACTCTGTATGAGTCCTGTGGGCGACCCGTTCAGGTTCGTAAAGCATTTGCTTTTGTGGAAGTGATTTGTATGTTTGTAAAAATATCTGTTTCTCAACTTTATGCAAATATTTGTTTTTGTACTTATTTTCGTTGATTTTTTTTTTTTCATACATGTATGTACATGTATGTTTATTTGACATCCTTTTTTGCCAGAAGGCAAGTTAGCACATTCATGCACTACAAGACGAAGTGAATTTTAGCTTCATGGGTGGAATTTACTGGAGTCTTCAAAGTAAAATGTTTTTTGGTTTCTGATGATTAGAAAGTCTGATCCCCCAATTAGTGTAGCCTGGCATGAACAGTTTGAAGTCAAGCCTTGGACTAAACTGAATAAACTCTGTTTGGGTATTCATCATACCGAGTACTACCTTCACAAAATAGGAACTGTGCCATCTGACTCCTGTGAACATGGTAAAACTTAGACCACTGACCATATTTTTTCGCCAGTTGCAATATCCACCAAGGTTTCCATGGTTTTAAAGGCTTGACAGAGCTTGATGACAACACGTCAGACTGCCTTTCACCCAACGTCCCCATATGATTAATCTTGATTTAGGTTGGCAGCCACACAAAAAAAGTCAAGTAGAAAATAAAAAGAGCATTTTTATGGATTACTGATTTTTTGTATCTGTTTCCTTGTACAGGAATCGCATCCGTATGTACCCAGCTTTTGTAAATTGTACCACCATTGATTGGTTCTGTGAATGGCCAAAGGAAGCCCTGACTGAGGTAGCTGAGAAGTACTTGGAGTCCATCAATGTTGGAGAAAACGAACAGGTAAGGATATAGTTATTCTAGTCATTGAATATTCAGGATGATGATAAGGGATGGTAACCACACAAGGGATGGTTCATCTTTTCTTAGGACGATAAGTGATGATGATAATAATGTGCAGTCTGCCTAACTTGCAGTCTGCTCTAACTCATTCAGTCCATAGCTCTACACTTTTACCAGAGTAAGCTTTGGATATGAATGCAATTTGCTATTAAAGTGAACATAGCCAAGTCTGAAAGGGGACACAAAGTGCCAGTGCGCTGAGCATAACATCAACTAGAAGTTTATTTTACTCGCAAGATCTTTTTGTTTAAAAAAGAAATATGAAGATCTTATTCTCTGCTCTAACCCTTTCACTTGACATCCAACAGTGCCCAGATATTTTACACAATGCAACAAACAGTAGTGTGTAGCTTTAACCAGGCGCGATTGAAGTCAGTTTGTCGTCAATTTTTATTTAAAAATAAATATCATGAAGATCTTATAATGTTGTCTACTCTAATTTTTTATTCAGTTGAAGCCCAACATTGCTCAGATATTCTGCACCGTGCACCAGTCAGTGGTGCAGAGCTCTAATCAGATGCTGTTTGAGCTCAAGCGTCACAACTATGTCACACCAACCAACTATCTGGAGCTTGTGACGGGATATAAAACGTGAGTCATTTCTCTTTGTCTGCAGTTTGTGCAACGTCCTATAAATGCAGGAGCTACTGTGTAAAAGCTGGCACAATAGAGCACCCTCTGAATGATTATTTAAGACAACAGAAAACCTGCTCAAATTAAATGTTTCTATAAATGAAGATATCAGGGTCCTCCCAGGTAGATCAAAAGAAGGTTGTACAACACATGCTCTGGTGACAATTCCTCCCGTTCACTATCCTATGCTAACTGAATTTCTAACTTCTGCTCAGGACCAACCACCATACCTAAATCTAACTCCAACCTTAAACTTCGATACAAAGCCCAAGTGCAGCCCTAACCCCGACCTTATACATGTATCTTGACAAAATGAAGCCTGAATCAGTTGTTGCTGCAGCATATGTCAAGTTACCAGACCAAAGTCTCCTTAAAGATTGAAAGTGATGCATGCAATAAAAGTAGCTTAACGCCCAGAATTGCAAGCAACCAAATCATTATTGAGAATAAACCTGTAATCTACCATATCAATATTAACCACTAGGTTGCTCTACGAGAAGCGCAAGGAGCTTGGTGATGCCGCCAACAAGCTCAAGAATGGTCTGTCCAAGATCGACGACACCAGGGCCAAGGTGGAGGTGATGTCAGTAGAGCTTGAGGAAGCCAAGGTCAAGGTGGCTCAGTTCCAGAAGCAGTGCGAGGAATACCTGGTGGTCATTGTCCAGCAGAAGAGAGAAGCAGATGAACAGCAGAAGGTCAGTTCATTATATCCACTGTAAAATAATTGATAAGCCAGTTTACTAATGTGTACTGTTGTACAAGTAGTTCACTATTTGCATGTACATAGTTTACTGTTGAGTAGGAAATAGTTTACTATTTACATGTACATGTACTGGATGTGTGATGACTCAGTAGTAAAGCATTGGTCTTGTTACTGGGTGGTTCCAGAAGCAGTGTGAGGAATATGTGGTCCTTACCCTGCAGAAGAAATAGGCAGACGATCAGTAGAAGGTCAGATTATTAAGTGGATAATGATTCTTGGCTTTGTAACATAATCCTTATGGTCACTTATGTAGATAATTGAGTGAAAAAAGAAGATTTTATTTTGTCTTAAGTTTTTATATATTCGTGAAAAAAACTTATGGAACACTTCGTATTATGACCAAGGTATTGAAGAAATATATCAATATATATTTTAGGTGCTGGCAAAAACATGAAAGATCTGGAATGCAAGGACCAAACCATCACAAAATGCCTTCACAAAACCAGACAATTTTACGATTGTTGTGTGACCCTTATGGAAAAGGAAACCTTTGATATATGTACGAACCTTCACAAAACCTCAAATTTTGTCGGCTTAAGTATCTGTTTATCTGTTTTTTGTAACAGTCTGTGCAAGCACGCAGTGAAAAGATTGGAGAAGAAGAGGTGAGATGTAAACAGATGGCAGAAGCCGCTCAGCAGGACTTGGCTGAAGCTCTTCCCGCTCTAGAGGAAGCAGTGAAGGCCCTTGAAGCCCTAAACAAGAAGGACATCGGTGAGATCAAGTCCTACGGTCGCCCTCCAGTCCTGGTAGAGAAGTGTATGGAAGCGGTTATGATCTTGAAGGGTCATGAGCCAACATGGGCTGAAGCAAAGAGACAGCTAGGTAAGGAATGGTGCTTCTCTGGACATCTGTTCTATAAGTTACATGTACATGTATGTGTTGTTATTTTGTACACTGATGATGTTGGTGATGACGATGACGATGATAATGATGGTGATAATGATGGTGATGATGATGATAATGATAATGATTTCAATGATAAGGACAACGGAGATTATTCATGATAATGATGATTAAAATAAGATCATTGATGATGATGTTAATGATAAAAATAAGAAAATGAGAGTACTCCACAAACTTCCTTTTTAGTAATACTTACTTCAAGTTGAACATGAAGGATGTGTTGTAGTTATTGCTGTTCAGTTTTTCCATCTTCGTCAATCAGGTAATGATAATAATAATATTAGTTACATTTATATTGCGCACATTTGTTAACCACAGTCGATGACGTATCCACTAGACCACAACACCAGAACTTTGTCAAAGACCTCATTAAGTATGGCACCACAAGCTACATTTTAGGGCAGCATTGCTAAACTTGAAATGAAATGAGGGATGATGATGACTTTTTTTGTTTTTTCCATGACTGCAAAGTCTATTATGTATTCACATTCTCTTCCAACAGGGAACCAGAACTTCATCAAGGATCTCATCGAGTTCGACAAGGACAACATGTCTGACAGGGTGCTAAAGCGCATTGGCCAGTACTGCTCGCAGCCGGACTTCCAACCTGAGATCATCGGCCGTGTCTCCCTGGCTGCCAAGTCTCTCTGCATGTGGGTGAGAGCCATGGAGGTGTACGGCACCATCTTCAGGGTGGTGGAACCCAAGAAACAGAGGCTGAACAACGCCATGTCCACCCTTGCGGAGAAGCAAGCCATCCTGGCTGAAGCCAAGGCCAAGCTCCAAGAAGTGAGTGTTATTAGTTATTGATGCAGTCACTTATAGGATCACCTACTTTAATGACATTAGCAAGGTTGCCTCTTCCAATCTTAAAGTCACTTCTTTAATGATGATTACAGGGTCACACTTTTGAATGATGTGTACAAGATTCACTCTTTGAATGGCAATCACAAGGTCATCCTTTTACGAGCAAGATCACTACTTTGAATGACAATTGCAAGGTCACCCCTTTGCATGACAGTTACTACAAGGTCACCCTTTGAATTACAATTGCAATGTCACTCCTGTAATGATAATCACATGATCACCACTTTGAATGATGAATGCATGTTTGTAAATAAACTGGCAATCACAAGGTCACCCCTCGAATGGCAATTGCAAGATCACTTCTTTGAATGACAGTAACTAATTCAACTCTTGAATGATGATTGCTAGGCCACTCCCGGGAATGACAATCACAAGGTCACCCCATGATCACCGTTTGAATGACTCTTTCAGGTCACAGATCGCATGGAGAACCTGAAGAAGCAGTACGACGAGAAGCTTGCCGAGAAGGAAGATCTGAGGATCAAGGCAGAACAGATGGAGATCAAACTGGACCGCGCTGGCAAGCTGGTGTCAGGTCTTGCCGGAGAGAGGGACAGATGGGAACTCAATGTTCATGTAGGTTCATTAGTCAAGTTGTGTTACTTCTGGGTACAGGGGGGCGTTTCATGAAAGGACTTGTCAGATATTTTATCCGACAAATTTGCTCTCAGCCAATCAGATGCAAGGATTTCAGTAGCTTATAACAGTTGACGGATGAAATATCCGACAACTTCCTTTCATGAAATGCTCCCCAGGTTTTACAAGAAGGAGTCATATTTTATTCATATTTTAATCAAGGTTTATTCAAAGTCAGGATACATTCGGTTTGATAACTGCTTTAAAATTGCACATTGCACTATACATGGGAAAACTCTTTCTTCATTCTCAGCATGAGAGCTTCATCTGATAATATCTCATTCATCACAGGTTTGTTCTTGATTGTCTTTGCTCGTGTTGCAAACTACAGAGAAAAATTGGAAATAAAAAATATTTTTAAAAATATAAAGAAATATAAAAATATCAGAGATAAAAAATTCATTCATCTTTTTTGGATACATCATGAGTGTAAAACATAGCACTAAAACAACTTGTTAAAAATTTAACAAGTTAAGAAAATTTATTCAAAGTCAGGATACATTTGGTTTGCTAACTGCTTTAAAAAAGCACACTGCACTATACATGAATAATACTTCACACTTCATACTTATAATTGTTATGAACTTACATGTAAGATGATTGCATAATAACACTATGGCTCGTATTCTGCTAAAAATTTAGACTGAATGTCATGTTAACTGAATTATTAGAATACAAACCCATGTATGAAATTGAAACAATATTGAAAAATCTACATTTATTTAGGTTAAGATCAGATAAATGTTACAGTAGTGAAATATATGCAGATAATCAACTTCTATCAAACTAACAGGCAATCTGATTTATTATCTCTTCTGAAATGTGATTAATATTGAAATGAAAATGGGTTATAGGATTGTAGACAGCTTTTGAAATGACTCGTTTGATTTCTCACCCCTGTGCAGGATTTAGAGGAGAACATGGTGTACCTGGTGGGTGACTGTTTGGTGGCTGCAGCCTTCATGTCCTACATGGGACCCTTCCTCTCCAACTACAGGGATCATCTGGTCAAAGAAGTCTGGCTCAAGGAGGTAAGGGCATTACACACATGTGGCATTCCCCTATGCTCCTTTTAACCCATAGACTACGGGAACCCGGTGGCTCCTGTATTAAGCCTATGAGCGTTAAAGAATTCAGTAGTCAATGGGTTAAAGGTGCCTGCTGATGTTTCTTATACACAATGCTACTCACCGGACTCAATGGAATTCCTGTTCAATGAGTGTATAAACCTTGCACTCAGCAAATGCTTTCAGGCCATTGCTTGGACACCTTTTTACCATTTGGGATTTCTTGAGCATAGCGTACTGGAGAACAGGAAGTGTTCAGTTTGGTTCAGAGAAGACTATGTTTTGAGAAATTTCTCTATCGAGGTAACGGTTAGATTTCTCTCCCGGGGGCAGCTAGTTTAAGTTGTTTGATGGTATTCTCAAAGTAATGATCTATAAAGTGATGTAAAACAGATTGTAAGATCACTGTGTACATTAAATTACTGAATTTTATTCCCAATGCCTGTCGACAGGTGAGCAAGCTTGGTATCCCTCGCAGCCCGGACTTCAGCTTCTCCACCTTCATGTCGAAGCCCACGGTGGTGAGAGACTGGAACATGCAGGGTCTACCCTCGGATGCCTTCTCCACGGAGAATGGTGTCATCGTTACCAGGGGAAACAGGTAGGTGTTGGGAAGATGCTGGTGGGGGTGATGATGATGTTTTAGTGAGAGGCAGGGGCGTCGATCCGTTTTTCGGATTGGGGGGCAAGACAACCTAACATAACAATCTTCTTGTTGGGGGCAACTGCAAAATAGTCTTTTCCTCAATAATTCAAAATTATGCCATTAATTCATTAGTGCTAGGAGTTGGAGTCTGAAGAATCTCACTGGAAAAATAGTGGTGAAGGTGATTTTCAGCCATGAGAAAAATGTTGTACACTTAAACTTTTATCTGCTTGCATAGTGCTAGTGAATTTTGACCTTTCCGTACATGTGCAGATGGCCACTCATGGTTGACCCCCAGTGTCAGGCCATCAAATGGATCCGTAACATGGAGACCAAGCGTGGTCTGAAGATCATCGATCTCCAGCAGAGCGATTTCCTGCGTACCCTTGAGAATGCCATCCAGTACGGATTCCCCGTTCTCCTGCAGAATGTGCAGGAAGAGTTGGACCCTGCCCTTGCTCCCATCCTCAACAAGTCTATCATCAAGCAAGGTAGGCATGTTTGCCAATCCTACAGGATCACATGAAAAAAATTCCAACCAGTAGTTACTACCTTCCTGACAATATGCTTGTATTGACATTTAACCCTGCAGGTTTATGGCCTTTATAAATGTTTCTTGTTAAGACATGTTGATTCTTTCATTGATTCTCCATTTTGCAAAAGATCTATAGCAGTCTAAACATTGGGTTATGACAGTAGAAGTACCAAGGAAAATTACCACACAACAGCAACTTCATGCACATGCAGATTTTTGGTTCACTGTACACCCTTGCCATTGTTTTTGCTCACTTTGCATAGCGTCTGTAGCATAAGTCCTTAGACAAGGCATTTCATGTACATTGTCTTTCTCAACCCAGGGGGGGTTTCATAAAGCTGTTCGTAAGTTAAGAACGACTTTACGCACGACTGGCGATACGTTCTTGTGCTAAATGAGATAGCCTACATTTTCCCTGGTGTTTTAACATGTGGGACTGAATTTCCAATAACCCTAATCAATTTTGACTAATAATAAACTTTGCATTCGGATGCTTGTTTAACAGCAAGAATTTTAATCCACAAAGATCAGATTTCAACTTTAGCTGATGGGAATCAAAATGATTGAGAATCTGATTAGCACCCAAGAACAGGTACCAGTCGTGCGTAAAGTCGTTCGTAACTTTACGAACAGCTTTATGAAGTACCCTCCAGGTTGTAAATGGGTAATTGGCAGGATTTTATTCCTAAAAATTCTCTGTGTACTCATAATGGCTGCCAGAGCTGAAGCTAGGGTAGCCATATCCAAACTCATTGGAAGCATAAAGAAGCACAAAGGAAAAAAAAAGAAATTTTATTATTTATTATCTATCCTTTCCTACACCATGCAGGTGGTAGGCTGATGATCCGTCTTGGCGACAAGGAGCTGGACTACAACCCGGACTTCAAGTTCTACATCACCACCAAGCTGAGCAACCCCCACTACACCCCCGAGATCTCCACCAAGACCAGCATCGTCAACTTTGCGGTGAAGGAGCAGGGTCTGGAGGCCCAGCTGCTGGGTATCGTGGTGCGCAAGGAGCGGCCGGAGCTGGAGGAGCAGAAGGATAACCTGGTGATGAACATCGCTGCAGGCAAGAAGAAACTGGTGGAGCTGGAAGATGAGATCCTCAGGTAGGCAATTATTATTAGTAGTCTGGGGGATGTGATATAGAGTTAAAGGGGGTACCCAATGCTGAAACAATGTTAGTTCATTTAAAAGATCATGATTTTATTAGCAGAAAATCATCTGCCTTAAGTTTTTTTTAAATTCGTGTTGCCAGAAAAATCCCCGAAATATGGTAAGACTTCAGGATATTTTGGCCCCTCAGCTGTGTCCCAATTTCAGCTAGGTAACCACAATGACGTCAAAGTGGTTACCCAGGTTCGCGTATTGCAGATGTGTTGCGCGCTAGACTGTACAAAATGCATTACACCTTGCGCGCATTTTGCTATAATTGCGCGACAAGGTAACCACTTTGACGTCATTGTGGTTACCTAGCTGAAATTGGGACACAGCTGAGGGGCCAAAATATCCTGAAATCTTACCATATTTCGGGGATTTTCTGGCAACACGAATTAAAAAAAAATTTTAAGGCAGATGATTTTCTTCTAATAAAATCATGATCTTTTAAATGAACTAACATTGTTTCAGCATTGGGTACCCCCTTTAAAGATAAAGTGGAGTTCTGGTCATGTGATTGAATTGTGGAAGAAACTGTCTCAAAGCAATTGGGAAAGGTTGATTACATGTATATAGCAAATAAGAATTGGTGTATGCTTTAGTTTTGGAATCACCAAAATGATAAGAAATTGACTCAATCCTGCAGAGAGTCCATGCACTGCACACAGAAATGTGCATATGGGACTGCACACAAATGTTCGGCCCAAACATTTCAGGTATGTCTTGTCATATTGTGAATGTGAGAGCATTTGAAGAGCAGTCCTTTTCAGGGGACATTTCTACTATGATAATCTTCCAAACTTACATAAAAAGAATGAGAAAGCTCACAAATTATCTTTTACCTTTTCCCAGAACTCAAGCTTCCCTTTAAGGGCAGTTGTAGTCGCAGTGTTATTGGTTTAGGGGGGGGGGAGGGGGTAGGGTAGTCATGGTGGTATTGGTACAGTAGGGGTAATCATAGTCATAGTGGTATTGGTATTGATAGGCATAGTGGTTGTGATGGTGTATAAAGAGAAGGTTGAGTTCTGGGAAAGTTAAACAAATAATTTGTGAGCTTTCTCATTCTCTCTACATGTATGTCAGTTTGGAAGATTATCATAGTAGAAATGTTCCCTGAAAAATGCCCTCACATTAAAAAAATGACAAGAAACAGCTGAAACGTTCGGGCCGAACGTGTGTGTAGTCCAATATACACGTTTATGTGTGTGGTGCATGTGACTTTCAGGATTGACTCAATTTCTTCTCATTTTGGTGATTCCAAAACTTTACAGCATACACCAATTCTTATGTATCAACCTTTCCCAATGGCTCGGAGAGAGTTTCTTTCACAATATTCTCGCATGGCCAAAACTAAACTATATCATTAATGGTAGTGTTACTGGTATTAATAGGAAGGATTAACAGTAGGGGTAGTTTAGTGTTAGTGATAATTGGAGTTACAGTGGTATTGTTAGGTGAAGTCATAATCAAAGTTGTAGTCAATGGTATTGGTATTAGTAGTGGTATTAGTAGTGGTAAGGGAAGTGGTCATGTTAGTGTTCTTATTGGTGGTAGTGGAAGTGGTGATTCTAAAGTAGTAGTAGCAGTAGTAGCACTAATACTAGTAATGTAGTAGATGTAGTAGCTGGTAGTAATGATTAATAATAATAATAATGATAATAATGATAAACTACTTTTATAGCGCATATCACCACAATGCAGTCCCTATGCGATTTTAAGTAAAGAGAAGGAGAATTAAAGGAATGATAGAAAGATGAAAGGGGAATAGCATGCGTGTAAATTCAATTTTAAAACCTATTCTAATATCTAGTAAAACATATCAACTGCAACAGAGTCCTGTGCTTTAAAGAAATAGAGAAGGGAGCGGTAGAGTAGTAAAATGAGGAAACAAAATAGAGAAAGACAGAGACAGAGAGGAGAGAGAAAGGAGCAGTAGAAAAGTAAAACAAGGAAAAATAGTCAGTATTAGTGCATGTAGTAGAGGTAGTAAATGTAGTACGCGTGTAGTTACATCACATTTAGGAGGAGTCGCAGCAGGTGTAATAGTAGTGGAATTTCAAAAATATTAAACATTTTTGTATTGGTAGAAAATAATTTATGTAGTAACTTCATTTAGAAGCGGTGGAAGTACAATGTATGTACATGTAGTACCAGCACTTTGCAACAGAAATCCAGCAGATATGGAGGTGTCATGGTAGTGGTTCATTCACTTGACGCTCAATCCAAGGGTTGAGGGTTCGAATCTCAGCCCGGCACTAGTGTCTTTTGACAAGACATTAATCCACGTTTTCCACTCTCCACCCAGGTGTTAAATGGGTACCTGGCAGGATTTATTCCTTGAAATGCACTGTGCGCTGATTACGGCAGCTGGAGCTAAAGCCAAGGTAATAATTTCCAAACCCTTTGGAAGCGCATAGTGATGTTATATCATAATGTGATATGCTCTATACAAGAACGGTTTATTATTATTATTATTTTCATCCATTCCACAAACTGAAAATGTAAATACCTGTTGTATTCACAGGTTGTTGAATAACGCTCAAGGATCTCTACTGGATGATGAACAGCTGGTCAACACCCTGCAGTCCTCCAAGAAGACCTCAGAAGAAGTGGGGGAACAGCTTCAAGTCTCTGAACAGACCGAGGCCAAGATTGATGCTGCCCGTGAGGTATTGATACTAGTTTACATATACCCAGTTAGATCCATTATCATCTGGTTTAGTCCAATATGATAAACTTAACTGCTCATCTATGCTATAAGAAAATGATTCAGAATTATTTTGAGAATACATGTAGTACAGGAGTGGCTTAGGAATATTGCTTAGTTTACACTCAGTTTTGAGCCCTAAGTAGCCATCACAAATAAACATACATCAAAACTAAGCAAGGTTTTTTTCCCCCATGAAAATTAATAACTATACCTGCTGTTCTGAACAGTTCTGAAGTGCATGCCATTACATACAATGTACAAATGCAAATGAATGGACCTTAAAGGGGGTACCCAATGCTGAAACAATGTTAGTTCATTTAAAAGATCATGATTTTATTAGCAGAAAATCATCTGCCTTAAGTTTTTTTAAAATTCGTGTTGCCAGAAAAATCCCCGAAATATGGTAAGACTTCAGGATATTTTGGCCCCTCAGCTGTGTCCCAATTTCAGCTAGGTAACCACAATGACGTCAAAGTGGTTACCCAGGTTCGCGTATTGCAGATGTGTTGCGCGCTAGACTGTACAAAATGCATTACACCTTGCGCGCATTTTGCTATAATTGCGTGACAAGGTAACCACTTTGACGTCATTGTGGTTACCTAGCTGAAATTGGGACACAGCTGAGGGGCCAAAATATCCTGAAATCTTACCATATTTCGGGGATTTTCTGGCAACACGAATTTTAAAAAAAATTTAAGGCAGATGATTTTCTTCTAATAAAATCATGATCTTTTAAATGAACTAACATTGTTTCAGCATTGGGTACCCCCTTTAAGAACTTTTTTAGGTGATTCATCAAATTGAATATACCTTTTGAAAAATAATGTATATGAATAATAATTTTCTTCCTAGTCATGTCAACTTCATATCAGATTCTAATCATATTAAATGCTATATGAGATATTAGCATGTGCTATAACGGTCATACATGGACCACATGCTTTCGTTCCATGTGTGGGGTATGTGATAATCTATTGATGATTTACTGGTGCTTTTTATGAATGACAGGGTAAGTTATAAATCTTTTACAATTTTAAATTTCCTTAGGGTTATCGTCCATGTGCGCAGCGAGCATCCATCTTGTTCTTTGTTCTCAACGACATGGGACGCATCGATCCCATGTACCAGTTTTCGCTGGATGCCTACATCGACCTCTTCAACGTATCCATTGACAAGAGTCACAGGAGTCCGCAGTTGGAGCAGCGTATTCTCAACCTGAATGAGTATCACACCTATGCTGTTTACAGGTACGTGATTTCGCTTTTCTTCCTGGAGTCTAGTATTGTGTAAAGTAGTTTTATTGAATCAGACACAAATTGACTTCAGCCAATCGTAATCATGTAGCTTACATTTGATTTTCCTCTTTATTAAAGAGACTCTAATCATTTAAGAGAGATCTTGCCATCACTCTGATAAGTTTGACGAAGTGTGAAACATGAAATTATAAATGTGAATTGTTAGTTCTTTCAAGATAAGCCTCCAATGGTCTGTTCCAGATCCACGAATGTGTATCCTCGTGATTGTATGTCACATGCTCAGGCGAAAATTGTTCCTCTGTCAATTTCTTACATTCGCCAAATCCTAACTTTAAAGGGAAGCTTGAGTTCTGGGAAATTTAAAAAATAATTTTTGAGCTTTCTCGTTCTCTTTATGTCATTTTGGAAGATTATCATAGTAGAAATGTCCCCTGAAAAGGATTGCTCTTCAAATGCCCTCACATTCAAAATATGACATGTAGTATGTGTAGTCCCATATACACATTTCTGTGTGCAGTGCATGTGACTTGATCTCAGCAGGACCGAGTAAATACCTGTAGTATGTCTTTGACAAAATACATCCCGAAGAAAATGTTTGTGGAGCAAATGTTCGATCAACTTCGTAGTAGAGTATAGAACGTTGCAAATGCTGTCTGTGATACTACCTATAACATTTGTTGTCTTGTCTTTCTAGGTACACCTGGTGTGGTCTCTTTGAGAAGCACAAGCTGCTCTTCTCCTTGCAGATTTGTGCCAAGATTTCAGAGGATAGACCTCTGACGATTCTTTGGGACACTGCCTTTAAATTTTTTTCTCTTTCTTTCTAGGTACACCTGTCGTGGTCTCTTTGAGAAACACAAGCTGCTCTTCTCCTTCCAGATGTGTGCTAAGATTCTGGAAGCTGCCGGCAAGCTCAACATGGATGAATACAACTTCTTCCTTCGAGGCGGAGTGGTGAGTACTTTTCATACATGTACTTTTCTGATATTAGGAACCTTTCATATCATTGTAACCAGGGTTCAACATTAGCTTTTTTGTAGGGGGTCTAGACTGAGATTTTTAGTTATAGAGAGTGTGTGCATGAGCCCCATGTTGAAAATGTGAAATTTATGGGTACAGACTTGGATATTACATGTAGGTGCCCATGTGACCGGGTGCCTGTTGGTGTAGAGCCCTGAGTGTAACCATTCCATATTATAGGGTTATCAAAGTAATACAGATTGCAAACTGTTATGTTATTTCTAAATTGTACATGTACTGTATGTTGGTGGGATCAATTTGTTTATTGGATAGGACATGGAGAATTTTTACAGCTTGGACTACATGGGCCCCATTTCGTGAAAATGTAGCTTGAGCAAACGTTGGATGACCACCTTAAAAATGTATTACTTCTGAACTACTTTTACTTCATGATATTGCTTAGGTTCTGGACAGAGAAGAGCAGATGGATAATCCTTGCACCAACTGGTTGGCTGATACCTCGTGGGATAACATCACTGAACTTGACAAGTAAGTCTCATGTTTATACTCGGGTCAGAATCCTTTGGAAATGAGTATGAAATGATACTGTCTACATTTGATGAACTGTACAACTGCTGCCAGAAGGAACCCTTTAATGACTGATGCATAGCTGCCAACCCTTTCAATTTTGCAGAAATGATGGGGTTTTCCTTCTTTTTGTGTTTAAAGTATGTTTTGAGCTCTAAATTCCCCTTTTTTCTAGAAAAAACCTGTTTTGTAAAAGCATACAACATCAACAATTTATTCTTAATTTTCTTGACTTGAAAGAGTTATAAAATTTTAAAGTTGGCAGGTATGCTGATGCTAACTTGGAAAATTCATTGATCAAATTTTGTTTTATTTTACTTTGAAAAAAATGAAGCTCATTCAATTGGTGATAAATGATGATATGATACTTCCCGAGTAAGAGGCAATGATGTGATGATCTTTGACATCATTGCAATGAATATAGTGCCAACAAAAATTGTATAGCTACTTTTCAACATCTTAATAACTGCCCCCAAATTACGGGTTAAAATTCATCCTTTGTGCATGTACAGTCCATTTCAATATTATTGACTCAAAATATTTTAGTATCAGCTTTAAACATTTTAAACATTTCGTATTATAACATCTACATGTAAATCTGTTCATTTTGAATCATTAATCAGCACATTTGAACAGCATTATTTCAAATATCCATGTACCTCACACCAAATATCATGACATGTACATATACATGTACATGTATTTATTTCATTTTTGATCATTCATGTGTGTGTGCACATGTATACAGTGTAGTTCCATCTTTGTAGTAAACACATTCTGTGTGTTAGCATGGAAATCACAATTTAGGCTTGAAAAGTTAATTGGTGCTTGTCTGATTACAATAATCTAGGATAGTTGCCTTATTAAAAATCATGTACCCCACGATATCAGTGAGGATTTACAATTACAAAACATTTCTCGAGAAACGTCATTTTCACTCACAAATTCCTTTTGTAAATTGGACAGCACAATTCATAAATGTATCCAGTTTTTTTTTTTCATACTTAATAAGATAAAATATCCTGAATATTAATGTATATGAGCAACAAACTTTGAACATTTAATAACGATGTATATTTGATGCTTTGATAATCATCACTCTTATTGGATTGCAGGAGGTAAATGAAAACTCTCATTCCAAACTATGTTTGCAGTTGGTCATACTTGAACAGACTTTCACAGTCATGTATACAAATACTGTTGCAGCACCACATTGCCCTGTTCTCATATGGCTTGTAGAAATCTGCAAGATATACATGGTGAACTACTGTAAACTGCTACTATGCAGTGCCTATTGAATTAGGCATCATGCAGTGAAAACACCACCATATGAGAAAGGGGCCATCGTCATTGAGAAACTTTTCCATATATTGTCCTGTTTCTAAACTCCTCCAAAAATTCAATCTAAATCCCTTTTAGAAGAGTACAGACAATAATATGGTTATAGAGCACAAGTAATTCCACATAAAAAAGCCTTTTTAATACTATTCCTTATACATGAACCATCTACACAAGGTTCTATTCAGACATGACAATTTGAATGGAAAAGTTTCTCACCCATCCAAGCACTCCAAAATTGGACATTCATTTCATATGCCATAATCATTGAACTACTAACCGTCAATATCATGCCTAACTTCCATTTTCCCTCAATCTGTCGCTTCATCATCATAGTAAGTGAGTATTTATAAGAAGATCAGTTGATGTGGGTAAGAGGATTAATTGTGTGATGGTAGAACAGTTTACCCCCCTAGCCCATACCTACCCCATAGCTTCCCGAATAGAGATCCGTTCACATCGTGAACGTACATGTAGTCATGTTTTTAGTTGAGTGTTTTGCACATTCTCAGGTTTAAGCCCGGGGTTAACTGTGTGAAGGTACATGTAGTAGTACCCCATAACTTCCCAAATAGAGATCTATTCACATCATTAATGATATTTGATTGATTTAAACACTTGACTAGAGATACATGTATGAAGGTCGAGGTTTAAGCCCGGGGGTAGCTGTGTGATGATAGAACATTGTAGTATCCTATAACTTCCCAAATAGAGCTCTATTTACATCTTGAACATAATCATAATTTTTGTTGAGTGGTTTGATCACTTGACTGGTCCGAGGGTTCAAGCCCTAGCACAGCACTAGTGTCCCATAGCAAGACATTTATCTGCAGTTACATGTACGTATGCCTTTCTTGATCTACAAACAAATGTAAGTTTATAGTAAATGGGTAGCTGGTAGCTCATCCTAGCCCTAAAACCTAACCCTAAACCTACCCCTAACTCTAAACCTAACCCTCATCCTAACCCTAAACCTGACCTTAAAGCCGACCTTATATATTTGATCAAATAAAGCCGAGAGCAAGTATCATCAGAGTTTGGTCACCAAACAGTGGCCTCAAGAAAAGTAATATGACTTCGTGCAAAAGGAAAAGAAACAATTTTGTTTCATTCATTGCATTTTAAGCTTTGCTTCTGGAAGAGATTGATTGTTGTTAGTAAGAAAGGTGGAAACATCTCGCAATGATAATCATAATTGATTGGGGTATTAAGTAGAGTTGAGTGCTGGTGATGGTGAAGGTATAAAAAGATGTGAATATATTCAAGCCATATTCAATTCGATATATGTTGCATCTGTTTACCTATTACACTGGTTTAGACCAGAATTACGCTCCAGCTACAAATGTACACCTTCATTTAACCAAGTTTTGTCCTTTTTTTTTACATTGATAAATTCTCACATGTTTTCTTTGTCGACTAATAATGTGTTTTTGATTTTGAGTTTGAACTGCACAATTTGTCGTACACACTGTTGAGTTATGATGTGAGCGTGTGGGAATGCACAGATGATGATGTGAAGCACTTGCAGACTAACCATATTGTACGCCAGGGCTGGCACAGTTTTAATCAACTTATGAAAAAATAATCGCCAATTCTGATAAAAAACAAAGAAATACATTAAGTAATTTTGTTGTTGATTTTGTTGATGCGAGAGAAAAAAACACTCAGAAATCCCTGTTTGATTTTTTTTTTGGGGGGGGGGGGGAGGCGGGGGATTAAAATTCATCCAATTAGAGTTTTGATACTCCAAATATTGTCTGACATTAAATCTATCAAAATAATCTGGGTTTTTTTCCCTATAGGGGCAACATTTAGGGCTATAACTAAAAAAATGAAATAAATTTTTTATTTAAAAAAAAAAGCATCAAGATTTTTTCCAACCCTGTTGTCTGTTAGGAGCCAGAAAGGCTTACACTCTTACACTTTTAAATAAAGTTTACACCCTTCTGGCTCGTACATGTAGCAGACAATCTGTTTTTTGCGATTATGTTAAATATTGAACCCTGGGAAGCATAAGGACAGTGGTAACTCGAAACATATAGATTTATGCGCATTGCATATTTTATGATCCATTGTATGGCTTTGCATAAACTTGATTTGAGGAGAAATGCCTACGTTGGTCAGTTTTGTCAGATTCAGTGAATCAAAATATTTTTGTTCCGACTCGTTTTGGGAATATGAAATCACATTCAAAGGAGTTCTAAGCCATTAAAAAAAAAGAAAATTGTTACCATATATAAATATGACTTTCGTCAAGACAAATCCTTGAACAGTGAAAATGAAATGCAGAAATATATTTCTTTTGTAAATCACTACAGGTACATGTAGCATTTTACATGTAGTTGTAAATACTGAATACTCCATAAATTTGTTTTAGGGTTGTGAAATTTATTTGTAATCTTTGCTACTATGGTTCTATGCGTCATGTGTTACTGTGAAAGTAATTTATAATTTACCACTTAATATGTGAATGCAGTATATTAAAATTATTTGCAGCCATTATGTGTTCCTCCAATCCCCCCCCCCCCCCCACAATCAGCAGTGCTATCTGTATATAAGCACTCAAAGCTTTCCCCCACATTTTTGTGATACATTGCATATGCGATGTATTGTCAAATGTTTCAGTTATTGAGCTAGCTTTGACTTTTTTACCTCTGGGAATATTCATTACTTTAGAATTTAAAGATGCTCATTAGCCGTTGACGATTTCACCCTCCCTATCAAACTTCCAAGCCCCTTCCATGATCTGCTTTATAATATTACTGTAATCGTCAAAATGAGGAAGAAAAACTTTAAATTGCACACATCTGATAAAATAGAACTACTGTTCATCATTAAGCTGTTCAACAAAGATATTTTCAGTACAATGGTCAGTGACAGTGATAAAATTAGTTTAACATAAGCAAATGAAAGCTCACTTAGAAGTAAAACCAGATCATTTCTTGAATATATACCTTGAATATTCTTGAATGGTTATACATGTACATATACATGTTTGCATATGTCATAAAGTCATGATAAAAACTTGAAAAGAAATGTATTAATAGTTTAGAGATTGATTTGCAAAACATATCTTACTTCTTCTTATTCGTTTTCCTTCCTATGTTTTCAGATATTTTCAGGATTCTTCTGTCCTTTATAAATTTTTCCCTTTTCATCTCTTTCTTTTGATCTCATTTTCATTCCATTATTCCTCTGTACATATATATATATCGTCGATGGGCTGATAAAACCTCGTATCTCAAATTTTTGTGAAAATGATTTTTTTAAATAAATGTGATGTTTAAAGTGTAATTCATCTCCTGATAACCCCAGGAGTTGCATATCTTTAAAAAAACATTTTTAAAATATCTCTTCAAAAACCTTGTATCTCAACTTTTTATTCCACTTTGGTCTAGTGCGCGAACCTCGTAACTCCATTTCCTGCCTTCTAAATTATTTTTAATGCATTTTAACCACTTCATATAATCCAAATTATTAACAAACATTGTTTAAGGTTCAAATAAAATTGCCTACACACATGGTTTCTTGAAATGAAGATTATTTTTTTCATTTTACTAAAATTTTCAGGGTTTGTGAGATACGAGGTTTTAACAGCCCATGAACATCATGTATGCTTGGTGGATAAAACCTTGTATCTCATTTTTGGGGTGAAATCACCCTTTTGCAGGTTAAAATTACTCTTTTTGTTCATGAATGTGAAGTGTAAGGTGTAATTTATCTTCTAATAGTCATAATAGAGCATGGTGAGTTGCATATCCTTATAAAATATCAAAATTCATCATTTGTACAAAAACCTCGTATCTTTTTTTATGATTTTTTTTTTTTTTTTTTGGTGCCAAAACCTTGTAACTCATTTTACCCGCTTCATAATCATCTACTGCACATTCCAACCACCTCATATTGATTTAATTATCAAACACAGTATTTAGTACAAATAACATAGAATATTCACATATTTTTTTAAAATAAGAATGTTTTTTCGCTCTCCTGAAAATTTAGTTTTTTTGAGATACGAGGTTTTATCAGCCCATCGACGATATATATATATACACTGTATATATATATATATATATATATATATAAAACTATATAATGAATCAATTCCCCTTTTTAACATGTAGATGTAGATAAGTCACAAGAACATTATGTTACACAGGGCTTTGCTGTATTGTTTTTAAGGATATATTTTAAGCAAGTGGTTATAGGATATCTCTTTTAGGAACAATCATTAGAATGTAGGATTCTCAATACTGAATTTTAGAGGATTGTTGGTTCTCCGCCCTCTGTCCTTGATGAGTCCTCCTTACATATCTGTCTTTGAGGATAAATTTCATTCCTGTCTCATGTATCATTTTCTGCTTCAGACTGGCTAACTTCCATGGCATCGTGCAAGCCTTTGAGCAGTATCCACGAGACTGGCACGTTTGGTACACAAGCTCAGAACCAGAACTGGCAAGTCTTCCAGGTCAGTACCTTGAGATGTAACTCCTTTTCCATCTCCTGTTGGAAATGTGTGCTTCCATCAATCCCTTCAATTGATCTATAGTTCATTTACATTCATTTCCATGCATTGTCACCTCTGCAATGATTGTTGACTGCTTATTGAGGAACTTGAAAGTTGTATTAACCCCTACCATGCAGTGGGTGGCAAATCCCGCCCCAAAATTGTGAGTGTGGAACATTTCGTTTAGGCTCAGAATGGTTTGAAAATTCCTCATACAGAAACCTGTGCCTTCAATATAATGTTTATTCCTATGCAATGTATCTTTGCCCAGTTTGCTCAAGAAAAAATACATTGAAAGTTAATATTTAACTCTTTTGACAATTGCTCAGAAATCTGGTGGCAGGGAAGGGGTTAAAACTCTGCAAGAAGATGATTCATTATGATCTAATCCCTAAGGTATTCCATATCATGCCCATTCCTGGCAGCTACAAAGCACTTCACAACATGTATTTGGGTCGCTAAATTGATAATAGATCACTTCAAAAGACCAATTTATGACCAAACCATGATATCAAAAGCTTTGACTGCTACAGACAAACAGAAATCAAGTTATTACCATAAGTTACCATAATTGCTTCGACTTTAACAACTGGTCTCTCTGTTCATTTTTCTTATAAGACATGTTTCATTATCAGGAGGAACCCACTAGCTTGTTTTGCAGGCTATCATTTCAAATTTAGTACAGTTTACTCTGTGTATGTCAGCGTCTCTTTACTTTGATCATGTCTTCCATTTTGTATTTACAGGGGAATGGGACAATGCCTGTAACGAGCTCCAGCGCATGTTGATCGTTCGTTCGCTTCGTCCAGATCGTGTCTCCTTCTGTTCAACCTCTTTCATTGTGAACAACCTGGGCTCCAAGTAAGTTCTCATTAAAAGATGGCTTTCCTCTGAGCCCTGTTTCATAAAGCTTTTTATAAACAGCAACTGCCATGATTGTATGACAAATTTGCCTGCAGCCAATCAAATGCAACCACTTTTCAGTAGCTTACTGTATAAGCCATAAATTTCGCGGCCATAAATTTTCGCAAATAGGACTAACCAGACTATTTCGCGAGTGGTTGAATTTGCGGTCGGAAAATTCTCAAATCTACAAACAGCAGTGATGATGTACTTTTGCAAAGCGAAGTGGTGAATTTCTGACCAGGAGACAACAAATTCAACCGACTTCTAATGTTGGCAATATTTTGGTGTGTTGTTAAATTCGCGACCCACTCATGATTCGCGAAATTCGCGAAAATAAAACCCCCGCGAAATATATGGCGTATACAGTATTTCAAATATTGTGACTGGGTACCACTAACATGATTCATGTAACAGTGCCATGATCTGTAGGCAATTCTTGAAATACATTATATTGGTCGTGTTACATATGTCTTGACTGTATTTGATAGACATCAACATATGATTCAAACCATCTGGCAATGACTTTGAAGTTGTGACTGGACTGAAAGGTTTGATAATTGAAATGGAACACTGTTGACTTAAAGAAATTTTTCATAAATTGATGAAAAATACTATAGGCTTTTAATTCTAGTTGTATCTGCATTAGTAATGCATTTCAAAGTGACAGTAAACATCAGTATAATCTCCTATAAACATGTGAGGACTATCAATTAATATTATTTGTTATTTTTGCCATCTGTAATCTCTTCTCACATCTTTCAGGTTTGTTGAACCTCCTGTCCTGGACATGAAAGCTGTGCTAGAAGACTCTAACACCAAGACACCCCTCATCTTCGTGCTCTCCCCAGGAGTGGTGAGTACATACGTCACCTTTTAAAAAAATTAACCCCTACCATGCCGTGGGTGGCAAATCTCGCCTCAAAATGTGAGTGTTGAACATTTTGTTTAGGCTCAGAATGGTTTGAAAATTCTTCCTCATACAGAAACCTGTGCCTTCAATATTATGTTTATTCCTATGCAATATATCTTTGCCCAGTTTGCTCATGCAAAAACTCATATTGGAATGATGACTTTCGTATTTGAAGCTTTTAATATGATACTTTTTTTAGATATCACTCTATGAATGTTTGAACATTTTTCAGCTGTCTTTTGAAAGATATTTTCACATTTTCTGTTTCCTATTGATATGTTAGGATCCTACCAGCATGCTCCTTCAGCTAGCCGAACAGAGTGACATGAGCCAACGTTTCCATGCCCTCTCCCTGGGTCAGGGTCAGGCACCTATCGCTACCAGGATGATCAAAGAGGGTGTGCGGGAGGTAAGGATATGATGATGATGGTGATGATGATGATGCTGCTGATGATGAGGTTGATGATGATGATGATGATGATGATGATGATGGTAATGTAATGAAGTTGTTGATAATGATGATGATAATGATGATGAAGGTGATGATGATGACGATGATGATGATGACAATGATGATGATGATTATGAAGATATTGTTGATAATGATGATATGGTGATGATGATTATGATGATGTTGATGATAATGATCGTGATCATTATCGTGTTTAGTGGTGATGATGAAGATGATGACAATGATGAGGAATGTGACGAGGTTGCTAATGATGCTGGTAGTCATGGGGGTGATGATGATAATCAGTCACCTATGGCACCCAGGATGACCAAAGAAAGTGTATGAAAAGAGGTAAGAAAAGGACGATGAAAGTAATGATGATAGTGGTGATGCTGATGATGATGATGATGATGATGCTGATGATGATGATGATGATGATGATGATGGTAATGATGTTAGTAATATGGTGGTATTGGTATTGATGATCCTGATGATGATTATGATCATGATCATGATTACATGTAGGCACCTATCACTACCAGGATGATTAACCTTTTAGCACCTGAGGATTATGCGTATTGTAGTCAAATACTCACTAAACTCGGTCTCCGTAAACCATCTTGCGGCATAGACTCTGCTGTACGCAAAATCTTTTCCACAGTAACGCATAGCTTCAATGCGGATTCTGAATGGCTTATGTGTAAAGATATGTAAAGAGAGCACACACAAAATTTCAGCGCCCAATATCCCCTATAATACATTTGCTGTAGTGTTACACAGGTCATAGTCCACGGGCGGTTCAGTGAGTAATAAGAAGGGTGGTCCCGGGCGGTTTAGTGACTAAAAGGTTAAGGAAGATGTGCTGGAGGTGAGCAGATGAGATGAAGAGGAGGATGGTGAATGTGATGGAAATGGGGCAAAATAAAGAGTATGAGAAGATAGGGATGTTATATTGAATGTATGAGGACAAAAGTGCAAATGAAGCAATATCTAGCAAAGATTCATTCATTACCACACGGTAACTCATCCTGCCACCATCTTTCCCTCTCAGGGTAACTGGGTGTTCCTGGCTAACTGTCACTTGTCCCTGAGTTGGATGCCCCAGCTGGACAAGCTTGTTGAGCAGCTGCAGATAGAAGAACCCCATCCTGACTTCAGACTGTGGCTCAGTAGTAGCCCCAACCCAGAGTTCCCCATCTCCATCCTGCAAGCTGGTATCAAGATGACCACAGAACCTCCAAAGGTACGTAGGCATGACATTTCTCCTGTAATCAGCTGAACTTAGCTTATCTCAAAGGGCATGTGCAGTTTGGGAAGCAAAAAGGAAATTGGAACGAAACGTGGTAAATATAGTCTCATGTGTAAATAGATACATGTACAAAATCATTTGGTATTTCACCCATGATTTCCGGTGAATTTACTGTAAATATCTATGAGGAATGCTAGATAACGGCTATACACTGCTAGGACCCTCCCACCCAACGACTTCTGCAAATTTTTGCCAAAATTTGTCAGAAAAGTTGGTGAATTCAAAAATTGCACCGTTCGTAAGCATTCACCGCTCAGTGAGGTACCACCTTAAGGCCCCCCAAACTTTTAAGTCAGATTTCTTTGATTTGAGTTAGTAATCAGTACCCATGGAGCATGACATAGTTGTTTCAACATTTTGAGAGATGTTTTGCATTGTGTTCTGATTTTGGATAGCTGTGTTCCTTTTGTCTTACAGGGTTTGAAAGCCAACATGAAGCGTCTGTACCACTTGGTGACTGAGCAGCAGTTCAGCAGGTGCACCAAGCAGGACAAATACAAGAAGCTCCTCTTTGCTCTATGCTTCTTCCACTCTGTACTCCTGGAGAGGAAGAAGTTCCGTATGCTCGGCTGGAACATCATGTATGGCTTCAACGACTCTGATTTTGAGGTGAGTTTGAACTAGTTGAACCCGTTTGGTCCAGGAAGGACCGGAGTGTTCAGTATGGACAAGGCCCGTAAAAGATCTGCCTATTATCTCCTTTCCCATTCTTTTACCCCTCTCCTTAGCTTTTTCTTGCTTTTTCTTTCTTTCTTTTTTTCCCCTCACCATTTGATCGCGTTGAGCACGTATGTCCGCTTTCCTGTAGCTACATGCACGTGTAAGCCACTGGTCCCTGCATCTGTCCATCTGTGTGAACTCATCCTCCTAGAAGTAACATACCTTCACTCCTTCTGTGCTGTGGGCAGTGAATCCAACCCAAGAATATGAACTCTTTGTTTTGCACGTACAATACTGTTCTATGGAATTTGTGTGTAGATCAGTGTGCAAAATTGTAGTAATTCCACAGTATGAGTTTTAGGTGTACCATATTTTTGGACAAAAGAATAGCTGGATTTCTTTCCTTAAACAGAAAAAAGTACATGTTGTGTACAGTTTTTCCCAAGTTATTTCTTTGGGCCTACTCTAACGGTGGAAAAGTTAGTTTAAATTTTACTCTGGAAATATGATTTACTAGGTTAATAGAATCATATTTGTGATGGATTCATATTCATAAAGTTTTTCTGTGAATTCATGGTATCAGGTGTCCGAAAACCTGCTCAGCATCTACCTTGATGAGTACGACGAAACACCCTGGGACGCCCTCAAGTACCTCATCGCAGGGGTCAACTACGGAGGTCACGTCACAGACGACTGGGATCGCAGACTCCTCATGACTTACATCAACGAGTATTTTGGTGAAGCTGCCTTGACCACAGCCTTCTTTAAGTAAGTTCTTCAAAAGTGTCGTTTGAAGGATGGTGTTGCCGTACTGCCAGAGGGCATGTTTGAAAATCTCACTGGGCATTCATGACTTGTTGTTTATGATGCGCGATCAGTGCAAAGTACATGCTTGCTCCAACATAATGATGCATGAACATTGCCTGTGAACAAACCTGGTTTCTGTTTATATGATGCTGCCTAGCAAGCCTCTTGGGAAGCACCATCTATGGTACAGCCCGAACTATGCCATCCCTTTAACCTTACTGTGTCACCAAGTTCACGAATAATGTCTTATGAGATATGATTATTTTTTGGTTATGGTTCTTTTTTTTTAAACATATAGTTCAGATTGGTACAAGGAGTGTTAGATGATATCAAACTTCACAAGTCACGATCCTTTCAAGATTTCTTAGGAAAGTCTGTGCAATCGTATGCAGCGTACATGCGTTTATTTCATAAACTACTGTTCCTCTGCTACAGGCTTTCCAGTCTTCAGACCTACTACATTCCTAAAGACGGTCCTCTCCAGACTTACAAGGAGTACATCAGTATGTTACCTGGTGTGGACCATCCTGAAGCCTTTGGTCAGCACCCCAATGCAGACATCGCTTCACAGATCACTGAGACCAGGACCTTGTTTGATACCCTGCTCTCTCTGCAGCCTCAGGTCTCTGTCAAGGTTGGAGAGAGCAAAGAAGCAAAGGTATGTTTAATTAATTCACCCTTTATGGTTTCTTTTTTGTGACTGGATAGCACTTTACCGACTTTAACTGTTCAAAATTGATATTTTAGAATATGTGCTAGGTTTGTGATGTATTTATTCTATCTGTCATGGCTGTTCACCATTGCAAACGTTCTTGTATAGTGCATATCACAGATATGTATAGAACAATGTCTCAGTGTGCTACCAAATGACTTTGGGAAAAATCATTACCTGTCTTTAGCTGAACTTCCCTGATAGGAGATTATTCTAATAAGAATTACTAAGCTACCCATGGGGATTACATAAAGCACTGTAATTATTAACCATTATCAATGGTGAATCTCTTTAATGCATTAGTAATGTCTTGAGCTGGGTACATGTAAATATTATATTCTGCTGCTAATGACTAAGAGATCCTAGCTGATTTGACTATGCTAGGTACCTAGAAATGATTAAAAATATGCTTTAATCTAGAATAAGCAATAACCCTCAACATTACATCACTGACTCTCTTGGTGGATTGGTAATATCAATATTTCTGTATAGGTAATCATTTTATCTGGCTATGAGATATTACAGTCACCTGATAGTAATTATATGATTGACTATGTAGAGCAAGCATTATACCCTTGACAATGAGAATCACTCTATCTCATACTTATGAATTTTGTTGTATACTGTAGGTATAGAAACTTGCTACGGATATTCTAGAGAAAATTCCATCAGACATTGACTATGAAGGCACACAGAAGATTAAAGGATGATACTCACGATGGAACAATTATTAAACCCTTGATACTTAGATACCACTGAATATCCCTTTTTTTTTTTTAATGAATTGTCATTGTGTAGGTACTGAAACTGGCTGCGGATGTCCTAGAGAAGATTCCATCGGACATTGACTATGAAGGTACACAGAAGATCCTCAAGGATGACCCTTCACCTCTCAACGTTGTTCTCCTGCAGGAGGTGAGAGATACTGTAGATAATGAAAATACATGTAATGAACATATATTTAATGCCATCTGGCTAGGGTGGATGTGATGTTAAGTTAGGATGGGGGATTTCTGGCCTGCCTACATAGCGACCAAGGGTTTGATCCTGAGTCGCATCCTCTGGAAAATAATATTAGATATCAGTCTCTGGACTTACAGAAATACATGTAAACTGTTTGAAACATGTCTGTAGAAGTCAAATTACATCATACTTTCCGAGGCAATTTATAGTGTAAACCACTTTCATCACTATACCTAAAGCGTTCTGGGAGAAGTTTTTAAACTAGTACGAAATGTGCTGCCATCTACAAATTGAAATCATCTGTGTGTTGGGTTTTTTTTTTTCCATAGATCCAACGTTACAATGCACTCCTGCAAGCCATCAGGTCGTCACTGGTAGACCTAGAGAAGGGTATCAAGGGTCTTGTGGTGATGTCTAATGACTTGGAGGAGATCTTCAACTGTATCTTTGATGCCAGAGTGCCACCGCTGTGGGAGAAGGTAATATACATTATTCAATTCAATCAGTGGTTCCTAACCTTCGGGATCATGACCCCCAGGGGATAATTCGGGACTTTTAGGTAGAACTTTATCTGAAATTCTATAGGTCAACAGTTGAGGATTATGAAGGAAATAAAGGATAACGTGAAGGTGCTTGCGCGGAACCGAACCTCCGAGTTAGGTTCCGCTCGAGCCCTTATCTTGGCGAGCGCGTACGAGTGCGTTGAGTAGTCTACTCACGAGTCATTTTTATGCTTATAGAGAGTATAATTAAACTTGTAATATCTCTTTATAGAAGTGATATTCAAAACCCATATTTGGAATATAGTAGAATGACATGGAACCTCTAACATACAGAATAAAATATTTTTTGGTTATTGGTACCCTTTAAGCAGTGATGCTTCTTTAGGAACAGTAAGGGAGAGGGATAGAATTTAGACAATTCTGAATAATTATGGAAAAATTGTGAAATAATTCCATCTTCTGCTTAGTCAGAAATAACATTCCTGCTCCATTTTTGTGAATATACTGACTCATCAGAGGATATTAAAAAGGAAAAAATAAGGATTTTTAGAGCGTCATATGCTGGGAGCCAGAAGGTCATCAGTTATAGGTACATGTATATGAGTTAATGTCCATCTGTAGCTCTCAGCTGCCAATATCAACTGAAAATTTCAGTGTCAAATGTTTAAGCAGAGATAGTTCTTCTCGGATTCTCTACATAGTTCATTGATTTTTTTTCTTTCTTTTAGGCTTACCCATCCAACAAGCAGCTTGGGGCTTGGACCCGTGACTTGCTGATGCGTGTTGACCAGTTTGAGAAGTGGGCCACCACCGCCCACCCACCGGTCATCTTCTGGATGTCTGGTTTCACCTTCCCCACAGGTTTCTTGACCGCTGTCCTTCAGACCTCAGCCAGACAGAACAATGTAAGTCTGACCATCTATGTTAATAACTACATGTAGTTCAGTTCACTAAGAGAACAGCATAATGAAGAGAGAAAAGAATGTATTTTCAGGTTCCTATTTAGAGTAAATAAATCAGAGAAACTGAAGAGGATAAAATATTGAAAGGAAAAGTCGTGCCTGTCTGGTTCCTACATGTATTTAGAATCAAGTATTTCATTCCAAATTACAAGTGCTGTAAACTCCATGATTGTAAATGCAGTGTTGATTTGAAAAATTACCTGTTAATTGTATTTGTACAGAATATATTCCATTCACGATCATTATCTCTCTCTCTCTCTCTCTCTCTCTCGTCTTGCAGATTTCTGTGGACTCCTTGTCCTGGGAGTTTGTGGTCTCCACGGTGGATGACAACAACATTGTGGAACCGCCCAAGGATGGTGTATGGATCAAAGGCCTCTTCCTCGAGGGGGCTGGGTGGGACAAAAAGAACTCCTGCTTGTTGGAGGCCAACCCCATGCAGCTGGTCTGCCCGATACCGACCATACACTTCAAACCGGTGGAGAACAAGAAGAAGAGCGGCAAAGGTGAGATGATCTCTTGCATTTTGGACAGAATTCTGAATGGGTTCTTCAATGCGAGACTGAAATCCATTCATTCATGACAACAACACCGTGGAACAAATGTTAGAGTATCTACATCCAGAGTGTCCAACCCTTACGGCTCTATCTCCAGAGTAAAGAATGAAGTGAATTGAAATTTGAGTCGTTAAAAAAGTATTTTATTCAAATTATTTTATAACCATCATTTGGAAGGCATCATGAATGTTCATTAAATTTCAAGAATGTTCTTTCTAAACTTTTGACGTATCAAATAGTTAACAAATTTAGTTTATTCAAGGTTGTTGTTTTTTTTTTGTAAGCCTGAACTGGAAGGTTCTAACAGTCATAAAGTTTCAAGGAAGTTTGCATTAACCCTTCTTCTTACTCTCATCCACCATACAGGTAACTATGCTTGTCCCTGCTACTACTACCCCAACCGTACCGGCTCTACCGGACGAGCGTCCTACGTGGTGGCCGTGGACCTCAAATCCGGAGCTTTCCAGCCAGACCACTGGATCAAGCGAGGTACCGCTCTACTGATGAGTTTAGACTATTAATCTAAAGGTCTTAAAGGTTCGTTCACATATGATCCAACCTACTGATGAGTTTGGACTATTTAATAGTCGAAAGGCCTTATGGGCTCGTTCATATATGGTGAGGTTAATTGTGGCAGTTATTATTTTTTACGTGTATATGAATAGCAAGCGAGGGTGAGAAAACTTCTCCCTATGTAACAAAGACCCCTAAGCCTATAGTCAATTATCTTTGTTACAAGATACAGAAATGTTAGTTGCACTAGGCTTATGTCATTTTATGTTGCCACAGCGTTTTTTTTTTTTTTTTTTTTGGGGGGGGGGGGTAAGGTTTACTGCGTCATATGGGAGCAAGACATGAGAAGGCTTCAAGAAGGTCATGATAAGGTTAGCTATATTGTTAGCATGATAATTTCCAAACCATTTTTGGAAGCACATAGGGGCAATATTATATTGTGGTTCATAATATGATTCATGAAGTGAAATGCATACAAAGACAGAATTATGAATTATTCATAAGGTATGTGTATGTGTATGCCATCTGTTATCCCTTTCAAGACAATTGACCACATTTTGTGGTTTGGCTAAATAATTTTTGATTCAGAGCACTATAAAATATACCAGATAAATGTACATGAGTAGAAAGAGCAAAAATTTCTTCACATACTGTGTCCATTTTTGTTGCGTTACCATGTTGCATTTGATGCAAGGAATTTTTAAAAGGAGAATAAGCTTTAAAATCCTTAAATTGGCAACACATTGAGAGGTTCAAAATCTTTTTCTTTTTTTTCATTAAAATTGGAAATTTAAAAAACTTTTCGACAAATTCCTAACTATATATTGTTTTCAAAGACATTTTACCTTATTAGAACCATGTAGCACTAAAAGAAAAATATTATTGTCGCTAATTTGAAGAACAAAATGTGATCAATTTAGCCCTTAAATAATTCCTGTCCTGAAAGGGTTAAGATGTGCATATTACTCAGTGTTAGAAAGAGAGATAAGCATACGCACATTGTGGTACTTTATAAAAGAGAAGGTCTGTGAGTTCTGGGAAAGGTAAAAAATAATATATGTGAGCTTTTTCATTCTCTTTATTTCAATTTGGAAGATTATCATAGTAGAAATGTCCCCTGAAAAGTTTTGCTCTTCAAATGCCCTAACATTTAAAATGTTACAAAAAACTGATGAAATGTTCAGTCCCATATACACACTTCTGTGTGCAGTGCATGTCACTCTCAGCAGGATTCCAAAACCTTACGGCATACACTAATTCTTATGTAGACATGATCAACCTTTCCCAATTGCTTTGACCAGAACTCAACTTTATCTTTAAGCCTGTCATTCCTATAGATAATAACACAGGTGGACAGTGCTGAAAGTTGATGTAAAATTAGTTTGTGGTTTCAAAAGGTCAATTGTAACCTGTCAATTAGGTTGTTGTGACAGCACAGTGTGTATTGTGTGAGAAATAAAGAAAACCTATTGTATAAATACTAAACACACACTATGTGTACTTTGTACAAGTGTTAAGCTGAATCATAAGTCACAGTTGGACCTCATTTTTATGAGAATGGCAGCCTAATTACACCGCTTTCATGTGACGTATCAAACTTTTAATTAATCTTAATTCTGCAGTTTGCATAACCCTTTTGTTTCCCCCTTGTGAGAGAATAATCTATACATTATGGTTAAGGAGGTTAACTTGGGCATTTCCTGTTGTTGGATGTGATGATAGAGTTAAAGTTATAACTGTTCTCAATTAACCCTTTCAGGACAGGAATAATTCAAGGGCTAAATTGATCACATTTTGTTCTTCAAATTGGCAACAATAATATTTTTCTTTTCGTACTACATGGTTCTGATAAAATGTAATGTCTTTGAAAACAATATACATGGTTAGAAACTTTGTCAAAAAGTTGAAAAAGTTGCCAATTTTGATGAAGAACAATGATTTTGAACCTCTCAATGTGTTGCCAATTTAAGGATTTAAAATCTTCTTCTCGTTTTTAAAATTCCTGGCATCAAATGCAATGTGGTCATGCAACAAAAATGGACATACTGTGTGCAGAAATTTTTGCTCTTTCTACTCATGCAGTGGGTATATATTTTAGAGCTCTGAATCAAAAGTTAATGAGCCAAACTACAAAATGTGGTCAATTGTCTCGAAAGGGTTAATAATTGACACTAAGGAAGGAAATACCATGGTTTTGTTTTGTTTTTGTGTTTGTTTCCATCTCTCTAGTTCAGTTTCTGCTCAGGTTTTAAAATAAAATGCATGTAAATGAAAATTAATTCTCCCATACAGCCTCTGATTTGTCACCTACATGTAGCATTGTCCTGTGAACTATTGTTTCAAGTGCGTGTGCTTCCAAGTTCAAATTGTATGGCTCATTTTGAAAGTAGCCTGTATTTGATTTCATGCAAACAGAAAAAAAAAGGAAACAATTTGAAATATGAAGTTTAAGCTTTTATGTTGTCATATATCTGAACTCCTGATTCGGTTTTTCATTACATGCTATGAATTGAAGAGGCAAGATTTTTTTTGTATTCATTTGAAGAAGCATTCATTGTTTCCTCTAAGGCCCGAATTCACAAAGGAGGTTTGGTTTAACCATGGTTTAAACGCCCTCCTGGGTTTTTTAAGCCTACAGAATCTGATCCAATCATATATTTTCTTTGAGCGCGTGCATGGGCAATGTGCACTTATTTACGCTTATTTTAGTACGCTTACGGAGGTTTAAACCTCCTTTGTGAATTCGGGCCTAAAATGATTTCTTGCTGAAAGTAATAATTTGTCTTCTCTCTTCTCCTATGTCTGATAATTTTCAAAAATCCAAGATTGATTTCCATTATTTCTGTTCTATCCAAGTAAGAAATGTATGATGTTCTGTCCGTCCATTCTGTGTAAAGTATATTTTGATCTATTGACCAAAGTGACTCTTACTTTAATATGTTATTTTTTTCAGATAAAAATACATATCTAATATTTTGAAGCATTGTTTTGCTGTGAAATTGCAGCTTTCGAATAATAATCCTTGTATTCATTGTAAAATTGTACTATATTTATTCTATGTAAATAAACAGAATCTATTTCAATCTTTTTGTACATAGCATGATGAAACATTTAAGAATGTATGATAAAGACCTATTCTCCAGAGTTTTTATTGATGATGTTTGGATTTGAATTTGTATTCAATGTATTTTTTGATGCCTTGATTGATATTCCAATAAAATATTCACCTTGATATTATATTCCAATGCTTCCATGTGAGTTTGTGATTGTAAATGCCATTCATTTCATGAAAAATATTAGTGCATGTTTTCAAGCATATCATGACATCTTCTCAGCTTTTATAATTATCACAATGTACATTCAGCATGAATAGTTAACATTTCAAACAGGATCCAAGCTGATTCACAATTAAAAGAACAGCCGTCAGAACGCTGCCGTTAACCTCGGACGAGCAAAAATTTAAAGGAAACCAAAACCCAAGGAGAGAATCAATGTTATTGGAAAGTGAGAATTCAGAGAAGCACTTTACAAAAAGTTTCATTAAAATTGGTTAAAAAATGAGAGAGTTATGGAAGTTTGAAAAGTCTCGTTTTACTTTCTATGGGGATCCTCAAATTGGCAAAATTGCTTCAAAATGGCTGATTTTGTGAACAACTCTCCATTTGTTTTGTACACAGATTTTCAGATTTTCCCCATTATCTTTCAAGGTGCAGTTAATCTCCTTCTGAGCTCAACATATATAATGGGAAAATGTATTTTACACCACATATGTCGAGTTCAGGAGGAGACAAGGAGCACCCTGAGAGATAATGGGGAAAATCTGAAAATCTGTGTACAAAACAAATGGAGAGTTGTTCACAAAATCAGCCATTTTGAAGCAATTTTGCCAATTTGAGGATCCCCATAGATAGTAAAACAAGACTTTTCAAACTTCCATAACTCTCTCATTTTTTAACCAATTTTAATGAAACTTTTTGTAAAGTGCTTCTCTGAATTTTCACTTTCCAATAACATTGATTCTCTCCTTGGGTTTTGGTTTCCTTTAATGAATTTATCAAATTATCATAATTGAAATATCCTTGACAGTGATTCACTGAGTATATCACACTAATCCTCGTCAAAGTTCAGCAAATTTCCATTAACTCTTGGTCATTTGAGGCAATGTGTGTTTGACATTGATTCACATCCTTGCCAATGATTCACTGAGTGTAAATCACAGTAATCCTCATCAAAATTCTGCTAAATTCCATTAACTCTTGGCCATTTGAGGCAATGTGTGTTTGGTCTACATCATATAATATATTGTCAGCAGTGGCGTAGATACGAACACACTTTCTATTGTTAGTGGGGGGGGGGGGGGGATGATGAATAGATCATCCCCCCCCCCCCCCCACTAACAATGGATAATTATGCGTGTCTATGCCCGTGATTGTCAGTCGGGTGGCAGATTCGTTTTCATTGTGTATTTTTTTAAGGGGGGCGGGTAATCAAGAGCATACTACTACTATTGCATTACATTAAAGGGACCGAAAAGTCGCCAGTCGTGGTGTTTTGGAGCTTGGCCTGGCTCGGGTAATATTCAGGAATCTCCGTACATCTTCGGTAAACGAGCACGCAATTGTAGTGATACGCATTCGACCAAAGAAAGACGAACTGAACGACCCAACTGACAGACTACCCCACCCTCGACGGCAAGTTTGTTCGCTGCTCCAAGATTGTTGTTATGCACGGCCTTGCAATAGGGGCAAGTGAATGAAATTGAAGTACATTGATATCGAGTGGTGGCTCCCTTTAACCTCGGAATTTCATTCAATCACTTGTCCTATTTTCAGAGTTTTTATCTCTCTCGGCAAGAGAGATGACGTTTACTTGAATGGAAACCTTTTACCTTTCCGTCACTGATTATACCAGCATAAATATCAAAAGATAACACCTTGGCAGCTACATGTACAGTGTTTTCGGGAGAGATAGTGTGTGTGGAGGGGTGGTGGGGGTGGCAAATGCATTGATCAGAAGCTCTTGCTCGATGGGGTTCAATATGTGCAATATTTTATGGGGGTAACTCTACTCCTGCGCCTAATAGACGCCCCAGTCAATGTATGAACTTAGAGGAGAGATTGGGCCTTACAACTATTCCATTAGGTACGAGCCCGCATGTCTTGATTTGCGGATAGCGTAATTACATAGAAAGTGAGCTGATACCTTCGTTTTTCCTCCTCATTCGAGTGCAGTCATTATGAAAGATATCAAGCAAAATGTTTGAAAATTCTGATTCCTACGGAAAGAGAGTGTATACAGGGACGGCTCCAGGATTGTTTCTTAAAAAGGGGGTCCAATTCCAAAAAGAATTCTAAAAAAATATGTACATATGTATATATATATATAATGTGATGATGTTGAGTCTGCTTTTACCATTCGCTTTGGTTTGGGTGATATAGAACATAGTGGGATGAATTCAAGCCAAAGATGACGCAGGATACTCACGAAATTTAAGCTTTCTTCTTTCGACTTCATCAGAAATTTATTCTGAAATAGTTATAATGAGAAGATACAATCACTCAGAAAGGTATGACAAAAACTAACAGACTAACAAACTAACAAACTGACTTTGCTAGTTTTTGTATCTTCTCTTTGTAACTGTTTCAGAATAAATTTCCGATGAAGTTGAAAGACGAAAGCTTAAATTTTCTGAGTATCCTGCGTAATATTTGGCTTGAATTCATCCCACTATATATATATATAATTGTGAGAAATGAAATGTTATATGTTGTATATGTTATTTCCTTACAATTATATATATATATATATATATAGATATATATATATATATATATATATAGATATATATATATATATATATATATATATATATATATATAGATATATATATATATATATATATATAGATATATATATATATATATATATATATATATATATATATATATAATAGAATGGTAGTAAAGTCCGTGTTCTGCTTCGGAATATTAGAAAATAGAAGTTGAAATGAATAACGAATTCCGTGAGAGAGTAGAGTAGAGAGAGTCTGTGTGTATGTGTGTGTGTGTGTGTGTATATGTATATATATATATATATATATATATATAGCCTTCACATGGACTCTAGAGCGGGTGTTTCTTTTTAGTGTGTGTACACACCAATTACTGGTCCAGTGTAGGTAGTTTAATTCTTTCATAATTAAATAATAATACTCCGAAGGATGAAATAGTCATTGCTGGCAATATATTTTTTTTCTTCGTGATAATATTGAAACTTGGCACAATGTGATTACATTTGATTATACATTGATAATATTGGAACTTGGAATCATTTAATTATCTTTAGTTGCATTGTTGATAGTGGAACTTGGGAATTATTTAATCACCTTGTATACTCTATTTCCTGTTGAATACAAATTATTTTACTTTGTCAATTATTTCGCGTGAATACATTACTGAGCAGATGGCTCTGAATTAAATTTATTTTTACTATATATGTATTGGTGAAGTCGCCTGTTTATTTTGTTGTGCCTTTTATACATGTACATTTCAATACAGGATCTAACTTATCGTCAGAATAGTATTTACAGGACTAATATCTGACATTTATCATGAATTCAGTGTAATTTCCTGCAAGAGCCTTTCCTATTATATACATGATATGGCCATGACCAGTGAAATTTCCCAATTGAGCCTAAAATGGCTATTTCTAATTTCCTATCAAGTTTGAAGAGTACTAAGGAAGAGTACTAAAAATCTCAAAATAAACCTATGATGAGTATTTCAAGATTTATTGCAACCTTGAAGAGTACTTACCATGGTTAATAATTAAAAAAAAAAATGGCCGTGATAATTACTCTTTAAAGTCTTTCCACTTTTAAGTTGATGTGTACTATACCATGATACAATACCACTTTATCAATGTTACATAAGAATCCTATGATAGTTATATCTAGTTTTACAGCACCTCTAATAATACCTACCATGATTACATCAAAATATGATTATTGCGATTATATAAAGAGTGCTCACCAAATTTATACTGACTATGCTCTTGCAGCCATGTCTACACCTTCCACAGCAGTTGGATATGCCCAATTCATACTTTGCACATAATTTATCTACAAGTACTTTCATGTAGTCGCAATAATCAACAGCCATATCGGTTATAACAATTCAAACCAAACCTTGATATGTCTGCTGCAGTTATAATCAAAATATGGCATGGCTTCTTCTTAATGTGCTTAATGCAGTTAGAAACCACAGTCATCTCTGTCACATCTTCGATGAGATTACGGCCGATATAGCTTATATCATGGTCCAATGTCATGGTCCAATATCATTTATGCAAACGAAACTCATTACTATTATGTCATCATTTATATGATCATTAATGCATCATGGTTACAAAAATATTAAAGGTACTTATCACAGTTGTGAATAATGCTTGACGTGATTGAGTCTGTATGTGATCATTGCAGTTGTAAACTATACTCATTGTGGTCGCACATGGATGTATTAATACTATTTTGTTAACAATACTGTCAAAGTCACCCTTATAGACGCAGCTACTGCTTTTGTAAACCATACTTATCATGGTCACCTTTGGAGGTGCTACATGCAACTGACCATTACTATGACAAATCAAATGTATACAACATTGCTGCGATCGAACGTAGATGTGATTACTACAACTGAAAATGGTAAACAAAACTGCAATAACCGCATATGCTGATTCCACCATCTCAGCAACCATTTCATTTATAACGATGTTTGACCTTTACCGCAAGCGAATAATTGATTAGCTTTATGCTTATTTCATTAAAAAATATCCCTCACGTCAAATACTTATGGGCGTTTAAACAGAAGACGACCCCACTCATCTTATCATTAGTTCTGCAGTCCATGAGTTGTATATATATTACCTGAGCAAATGTCATGCATATATAATATAATTGCAAAGTAGAGTTTGACGAACTCCTGAAATTTATAAGTGCCAATGAATTCTTTTGAATAAGTACTGTACGAGGTGTGACATTTCATCCCCCACTCAAATTCTATACTCAATCAATCAAGCTTGACATCTGCATAAAAATCAAACAATGTCTGAAAATTAATTATGTATACAGCATGTTATAACTCGGCAGGATAATCACGCAGGAATTCTAAGGATACTCAAAGTCTTTACATTTTTCATTCTGACTGTGACCAGGCCAATTGTCAAACAATTTTGTTCTCATTCCATTAAGAAGAGTAGAAACCATAATATAACCTCTTGGGTGCGACCTAAATTTCAACAGCTTATTCAGGGGCGGCGCTACAGGGGGGGGGGGGGGGCAGAGGGGGCGACCGCCCCCCTATGATTTTTCAAGTAGTGAAAAGAGAAAAAAAAAGAAGAAAAAAGAAGAAAAGGAGGAAGAAAAGGGAAGAAGAGGGAAGAAAGAAGAAAGAGGAGTATTAAAAAGAGAGGTCTTAAACATATAACTCTATATTACCCATGTTATTTAATGGAGAAAAAATATGACGTCATCTTTAGGTCGTCTTGCCCCTCCTATCAAAATACCCTGGCGCCGCCCCTGAGCTTATTTACAAACCTTGAGTGGCCTTGATTAACGCACGAAGGTGCATAATTAGCACGATCGCAGAGATTTTCAGGAAACAGGCGTGGAGACATCCCTTCATTTGCATGACTGTACCTAATTCATTTTAATTGATTTCGTAACATGTGGCTTCGTACATTCCGAAAGCTGATGCAGAGCTTGTTGCGACCGCCTTTTTTTTCTGTTCCTTGAATATCTCTGTGATTGAATTTACCCAAAAAGCTAACACCCAAGAGTTTTATTGAATAGCTCAACTCGATAAAAGAAAGGGGCCAAGCCTTAATGTCACACTTCCGTACAATATCTTCATGTTTTTAATTCTTGTTAATGTTCTCCTCATCCTTTCTTCTAAGTCCATGTTTTCTTTTACTTCTCTTTCTATCTTTACTCTCCCTATTTCATCATGTACCCATATTACACCACATGCACACAATTCTCAGCCTATTCCTCTCTCATTCAATCCTTTTGGGTCATTAACTGCCTCGCTCATTTGTATTCTTACTATTTTGAATACCAAAAACATTCATGAAGCAATGGGATTCTTCGCCATGTCACAATGGCGTTAAGAAAGGGAATTTCCCTTTAGCACTATAGATGATGATGAATTTTTCTTCCAAGTACATACCGACAGGCGAAACACCAGATACATAAATAATCAGGAATACGACACTTGCATTTCCAGTGAATTAAATACGAACTCGGAGGAGTTGATTCTTAACTTTGATGACAATGATGAAGGACAACATTACACATCTTCCAAATACTTAACTGTGAACCAATTCAAATCCAATTTATTAAACGACATAACTAATAACATATTCCTTTTACATCTAAACATTAGGAGTTGAACAAAAATTTTGATCAACTTGATCTACTTCTTGAATGTTTTAATCCAGAAAATTGCCCAGTAATTGGACTTACCGAAACCTGGTTACACCAGTCTAGCAACTCTCTCCTGAATATTGATAATTATGATTTACTTACCAATAACAGACAAGTAAAAACAGGAGGCGGCGTAGGAATGTATGTACCGAACAGACTAGAGTACTCTTTTCTAAATAATTTGACATACATGACCAATACATTTGAATCACTTTTTATAGAGATAGAAATGAAGAAGAGTAGAAATGTAATAATAGGTGTCATATACCGCCCTCCCCAATCTCCGCATGAAGATTTTTTGATAGATATCCAAAATATATTACAAAGTCCAATCATTCAAAATAAACACTGTCTTATAATGGGTGACTTCAATATCAACTTGTTGCATTCCAATGCACAAGGTTTTTCTCATGATTTTCTAGAATTAATTCTATCTGCTTCTTTTTTACCTACTATCACTAAACCAACTAGAGTTACAGAACAATCAGCCACCTTGATTGATAATATCTTTACTAACATGCAACTGCCCATAGAATCAGGGATTATTCTTTCGGACATATCTGACCATTATCCTATCTTCTGTAAAACTAAGCTCTCAAACACACCTGCTGACAAACGTACCCGCAAAGTTAAAAGTCGCAGATTAAATGCCAGAAACTTAGAACGCCTTAATGAAAATTTAAGTACTCTTGATTGGCAACAAATATATATTTCGGAAGATGTGAATGAAGCTTACGATAAATTTTTAAACATTCTCAAGGGTCAATTTGATATTTGTATACCATTAAGAAAACAAGTTAATAACTATAAAAAGAACCCACGATCTCCATGGGTAACCAAATCGATCTTAAGATCAATAAACCGGAAAAATAATCTATATTATAAATACAAAACCAATCCAACTAATAAGACGCGTGAAAAATACACTCGATATAAAAATGTTCTTACTAATGTACTACGACAGGCGAAGAAACATTATTATACAACGCAATTTGAACTTAACAAAAATAACATCAGAAATATATGGCAAATAATAAATAGAACCTTAAACAGAAACGATAAGACACAAAAAATAAATAAAATTAAATCGCACACTAACACTATAGTCGAAGACCCTCAAGCTATGGCCGAAACCTTCAACTCATACTTCTCCCAAATTGGACAAAACCTAGCAGAAAACATCCCGACAACCGAAAGAAAATTCCACAACTTTTTAAATAACCAAAACCCATCTTCATTGTTTTTTGTCCCAACAAACCGCGAGGAAATTATTGGGATAGTAAATAAACTGGAAGGGAAGAAAAGTTCAGGGCATGACGACATTGATAATTACCTTCTCAAGTCAATTATCTTATCGATTGCAAATCCTTTGGTTCATATTTTTAACTTATCATTAACTACGGGTATAGTGCCGAATAGCGTTAAAATAGCTAAAGTCATCCCAATATTCAAAAAAGGTGATGCTTTAGAAACCAATAATTATAGGCCAATATCATTATTACCATCCTCTCCAAAGTTCTAGAAAGCATTGTCTTTATCAGAGTTACAGCCTTTCTCAACAAACATAACATTATTTGTGCTTCGCAGTTTGGCTTTCGAACAAACCATAATACAGCACAGGCAATATTAACATGCATAGATACTATAGCCCATGCCATTGATCAGCGCTTGCATACCATCGCAATATTCCTGGACTTTTCCAAGGCTTTCGATACTATAAACCATAATATTCTCCTACATAAGTTATCGCACTACGGTGTTCGAGGGAAAGCCTTGGAATGGCTCAGGAATTATCTATCAAATAGAAAACAATTCGTAGAAATAAATAATCATAGGTCATCGTTACGACCCATCGGCTGTGGTGTTCCACAGGGAAGTATACTTGGTCCCTTACTATTTATCATATACATAAATGACTTTTATAAATCCTCAGATGTGCTATCATTTATTCTATTTGCAGACGATTCAAACCTATTTTATTCTCATTCTAACCCTAATACCCTTCTTTCAACAATAAACAAAGAACTTAAATGCATAGTAGAATGGGTAAAAGCAAACAAGTTATCACTTAACATACTAAAGACAAATTTTATGCTGTTTAGTAACACCTTGCAAAACTTACCTGGAAATATTTTGTTGGACGACGCGCCGCTGGATAGGGTATCATCAATAAAATTTCTAGGGCTTACGATTGACGATAAACTAAACTGGAACATGCACATACAAAATATATCCAAAATTATTTCCCGGCATATTGGAATAATGAATAAACTCAAATATTTCTTTCCAAGGACTACACTTTTCATACTATATTTTTCACTGATATTACCTTATCTTAATTATGGAATAATGGCTTGGGGTAACACTAATAAATATCTTACTGATAGAATTTCTATCTTACAAAAGAAAATCATAAGGATAATGCATAATGCTCCTGTTCGTTCACATAGCGATCCTTTATTTTACGAATCAAAAATTCTAAAGTTTTCAGATTTATTTCTTTTTCAAACAGGACAATTCAGGTATAAATTGAATAAAAACGAACTGCCACACGCTTTCATTAACATGTTCACAAGAAACAGTTCCATACATACATACATACCCAACAAGACAATCCAACCGTTTCCACCTTCCCCGCACCCGCACTCTTTTTGCACACAAAACCGTCTCTTTCTACGGCCCGAAATACTGGAACTCACTTAGCAGCGATATAATCAACTCCCAAAGTCTAAACTGTTTCAAAAGCAAGTTTCAAAAACATCTCCTTAAACTATATGCAATGAATTCAAACTGAGCGAGCAGGACCCACCTCTAACTCTCTCTCTCTCTCTCTCTTTCTCTCTCTCTCCATCTCCGCCTGTATTCTCTGTTTTACTCCCTTTTCACCCCTTCTTTTTCCCTGCCTTCTCTCTTCCTTCTTCTCACACACTGACACACTCATTATCTTTCATTTCCCTCCTTCCTCCTCCCTCCTTCTCTTCATTGTCTTCTGTTTTCACACCGTCTTGCACTTCCACTTTACTTTCACAGTTAGTTTTTCTTATGGGTTGAGGCAATAGTCCTTCTACCTCAACTCACTTATCAATTCTTTCTCATCAACAATTCGCTTGTCGTAATGATGCTTTATGAATTTAATTTAATATTATTGAACGACCCATTCGTGATTAAGTTATATAAGTTTCTGGACATATAATATACAAGCTTTGCTTTTAAATATGTCCAATTGTTTTCAATATCACTTAATAGGTCAATATCTGTGCATCATATTTTTTACTTATTGATATTTGATTATGTGCCCCTATGTATGGAAAAACATCATTGTGATATATTATTGTTATTGTATTCATTTTATGTTATGCACTGCAGTATTATGTCAATATGAATGATTGAAACAGTCAATAAATCAAAATCAAAATCAAATAAAAAAAAAATCAAAATCAAAATCAATAAAAAAAATATTGAACTGTATATCATTTTTCTAAAAGAGCCTGGTGTCGAATCAGAGCCTGAACTTACGCACTAATTCCGATGGGCCCCTGGGTGGGCGGAGGGGGGGGGGGGGTGATATATGACTCCCCCGGCAAATTATGAATTTTGAGGCCCCCTCCCCCTTCCTCTCTCTCTCTCTCTCTCTCTCTTTCTCCAGGGAGGTGGGAGAGAGACGGAAGAGAGGTGAATAGGATGAGATCAAGAGAGGAGGAGAAGAGCATTGAATGTTATCCCCATTCAATTACTCACGCTCGGCGCTCGCATTGCTCGTAAAACTTCTCTGGAAACTGAGTAGGACCCAGCTCCACGCAATGCATTGTTTTATGTAACAGTTGACAAAATATTCTTGTTAATCCACTTAAGATGCTTGAAATTGTTGCACATTTTCGGAAAATGCTAATAATCATACTCCAAAAACATACTTCCAGTTCATCATTATGCTATTACCCACCTCATAACTTTCGTGTTTCTTGGTCGATTTCGATCGTTTGAAGGCAAAATGATGCCCCTCGGAGATCTCGGTGTTCGATGAACATGTACAGACAGCACTGCAAACAATGCTTGTGCCAGAAGTTTTGAACTATATAAAAAAAAAGTTGCACTTTTGAAAAATCTGTCAAAATTACATTTCAAAATATTTAGAAGATTTTTTCATGTCGATAAGATGCCCAATAGTCTCATCTATCAAGTGCCACTTACAAAACAAGTTTTCGTTCACGCTTGGGCGAACACTGAATATTTTTGTCCAGAGTGTGAAAAATGGCTTGCGCCAAATTGAAAGAAGAGGGAAAATTAATCCAGCAGTCCGAATAAGTACTCCCATTCAAACTAATTGCTCTTTGCCATAAATTTATGATTATGTTTTGATAGTCTAGGAATTTTGTAGCAATTTTCTATCATAATTTTAATAATTTTATTGCTTTATGCATGAGTGAGAATTGATAATGTGTAATTACTTCAAGATCTTTTTAACCGCAGTATTCACAAGACACAGATCTACACATCAAAACCACATGACAATCATTTATTCAAGAAGTACCAAATTAATTAATCTTCAAATCATTCAACCAATTAATCATTCAATCAATCAAAAATCAATCGATAAGTCAACCATCAGTCAGTCAGGAGAACATTCAATCAATAAATCAGAAAGTCAGTGAGGTGCCAATCAATTACTCAAACATTGGATCAGTCAGTCAGTTAATCAACACTCAATCAATCGATTGATCAATGAATTAATAAATCAATAATCAGTTGACGAATGAAAAAAAAAAAAAAAAAAAAAAAAACCATAGGCATTTAGCAGCCAAAGGGCAAAGGAGTGGGGGTAGCCGATTTTCCACTATGTGGATCCGCCACTGGTTACATAATGGATACACTCTGAATGATTCATTGATAGACTGATTGAGAAATTGATTGAATACGTACAGTAGATTGCCAGGTTGATTTATTGATATAATCAATCAAAAGATTAATTTCCATTGTTAATTGAATGATTGATTGTAAATTGATTAATTTGGCGTTCTTGATTGAATGACTGGTTTGGAAGTGCTTTGATGTGTTTGTGAATAATTTGTTAAATTACAGTGTGATTGATTGATTGATTGATTGACAGAGTTGCCCGACTGCCTGACTGGTTGATAGACTGATCGATGGTTTGAGCAATTGACTGATTAATTTATCAATCAATCTATTAATTGTTGATTAACTTATTACCTTATTGATTGACTGGTTGATTGAATGAGTGGCTGAATGGTTGAACGATTGACTGATGCATTAATTGATTGACTGATTGACTGACTGATCTGCCGGTTGATGTACGTATTGATGGGTTGATTGTTAGTTGATTGATTGATTAATTAATTTTTGATCGATTGACTGAATGATCTAAAGATGTATTAATTTGGTTCTTTTCTTCTCGACTGAATGACTGGCATGTGGATTTGATGTTTCTGCGAATTCCGGTGCGAATTGTGAAAACTGTGCTTAAAAGATCTTGAATTCTCACCCATGCTAAAGCAATGAAATCATTGAAATAATGATAGAAAATTGACACAAAATTCCTAGACTATAACCCAATCAAAAATTTACTCAAAAGAGCAAATTCGTTTGAAAGGGAGTGCTTATTCGGACTACTGGTTTAATTTTCCCTTTTCTTTCAATTTGGCGCAAGCCATTTTTCACACTCTCGACAAAAATAGTCAGTGTTCGCCCAAGCGTGAATGAAAATTTGTTTTGTAAGTGGCACTTGATAGATGAGACTATTGGGCATATATCGACATGAAAATATTTTCTAAATATTTTGAAATGTAATTTTGACAGATTTTTCAAAAGTGTATTTTTTTTTAATACGCACTGTATATAGACTGGGTAAATAATTATGACGTCATTTTAATTAAGCGGCGGTTCGAATGACTTCAAAGCCTGATTTTATTGCCTGTATTTATGCTATCGCCGAGGCTAGCGGTCAGTGTTACGTAAGGTTACTCAAGATTTGGTCGCCTGCGGTCACTGCCTTCTGATGACAGATATCTGAGCTGTTATCGCAATCAAATGCTTACTTTTATCCCATTTAAAGGCCAAGTCCACACTAATATCAAGTTGATTTGAATAAATAGAGTAAAATTACACAAGCATAACAGTGAAAATTTTATTGAAATCGGATGTAAAATAAGAAAGTTACGGCATTTTATATCATATTTCAATTTTTTGCTTCAATAAAGTAAAACATGGTTTGACTCCTTATGGAACATGTAAAATCATCATTATTGTAACTTATTTTGATACAAGGGAGAGATTCTTTATTATCACATCCATAAAAATTGAAATATTTGAAATTTCATATAAAAAAATACATAAGGAAAAGTGAGTGTGTGACATCATCGGTTCACTCATTTGCATACCGCCCATGTTATGCATATCACTGTTTCATGAAATTATGCGTAACTTCAAAATGCCGTAACTTTCTTGTTTTATATCCGATTTCAGTGAAATTTTCACTGTCATGCTTGTTTAATTTTACTCTATTTATTCAAATCAATTTGATATTAGTGTGGACTTGGCCTTTAATCCTACCCTGAGGCAGCGCTCCCAAAGCGCACCCTCCATCACTCTCTCTCTCTCCCTCTCTCTCTCTCTCTCTCTTTCCCTTCCCTCTTCTCCCCCCCCCCCTCTCTCTCTCTCTCTCTCCCTTCCCCCTCTCTCTCTTTCTTTATCACTGCCACTCATAATTATGTGTGACAAGTTGACAACTGTCAGTCAACTGTACGTCAGGCCTCACTGCGAACGTTTCGAATTATATTTCGTCTTGCTGCGCCTCGTGCACACAAACTCATGTCAGTCGAAATGCTTACAGAGTGTCTGAACTGGAAGACTATCATACGTCTTAATGACACAACCAGCAGGAACCTGGGTGAGGGTTCTCTCAAGAAACGATGATTTTATAACAATGTGTCAAATTAGGGTCTTTGCTTGCAGACTAGATCTGCACACGGTACGTGCTCATTGATTTGGTGATGAACAATGGACTGCGAGTTACGTATACAAACTGTACGGACGGTAGTTTGTTCATCCTAACCGAGCCCGAGGTACATGGCTAAACTCGGGGTCAACAAAACCATCGTACCTCTTTGGTGAGATCATGGATTATTGGTCAGATGAGATGAGTACCTTGGTCAAGGCAAGTAAATGCTGACCATGGCGCGAGGAAAACAAGCAATTTTTTACTCTCCGAGATTGTACATGTGATGTGCGTATACACGAAGACCTATCGCGCTATATAGTTGTCTCTGTGGAAAAAGACGTGAGATGAATAGTAAGGGGATAAATCTCATTATGGATGAACTTGAGTACGAAGGATGCATATAATTTGCAATTGACATGATTGACGATGCGATTGCGAAGTCGACTGATATGTTGTTAGTGTGGTCTAAACTAGCGGTAGCTACATACGATGGGTAACTCATGGTTTTTCTACGCCAGTGAGCGAGGAGCTTCATTTCTATGTAGCTTTACACAGGCAAGAATTCGCGTTGATTTGACCTCGCTTTTCTGTTGAATGAACACGATGTTTCGGTGAAACCGCTGGGGAAGTGTCGAAGCAAAACTGCTATAACTTTGGCATATGACCATGAATCTGAATGATCTTAATGGTTTTGAAAATGGGAATCAGCAGATTAACTAGTCATTATATTTTTTTTTTCAAAATCGATGGAAAAACTGGGACAAACGTACAAGAAACATTACATTAAAAATACAAAATAAAAGTCCAAAATATGCATTAAAATTACACATTTTTAATCGGAAAACAAAAGAGATATTGGAGTATGTCATTAATCAGATATTAAAGATACTTTGTGTGAAATATCATTTTCTAAAAACCATGCATCCGAAAATGTCTGTAAAAAATCAAATACAATGCATTTTCGTACCTTGAATCCGAACGCTGATCTACCGAGTCGCTTTCCGTGGCGATGACGTCATTCTCAATAATACAGTCCCACATTATGCTAATTCTTGTTGGGTTTGAAACATAAAACGGCTTTCACGTGATTTCGTGGGGGAAAATGTAATCTTTGGAAGATTTGAATAATCTTCCAAATGCCTCAGAAATTCATAGCAAATATATATTTACGGAAATAAACCTGAAATAAACTAATTATCGACCTCATGGCTTTACCGTTTACCATCGACACAGCACTGACATGTACTTAGTAAACTCTCATGTCGTCTGCTGCAGCAGCTGAACCAGTGCTGCTTGGCTGTGTGTGCCAGGTCAATGAGGTCATCGATCTGGTGTCGAACAGGAGGAAGGGGAGCTTCTACTTTGACACGATGATTCTATTTATAAAATCTACTACTACTTCTACTGCTGGTGCTGGTGCTGCTACGACTTCATTGCTAGTCCACTGATTTTGATCAATCATGAAAATAAAATATGCAGTAGCAGTAGTAATAAGAGAAATGTTATATTAATAATCGGGGGGGGGTACAATGTACATTTTTCTTTCAAGGGGGGTGGGGCACGGGCTGGATGTGCCCCCCTAAATCCACCACTGATAATAATAGTAAAAGAAATAATTATGATAATGATAATAATAATTACATGTATTCTGTCATTATTATTATTATTATTATTATTATTATTATTATTATTATTAAAGAAGAGGAGGAGGAAGAAGAAGAAGAAGAAGGGGAGGAAGAAGAAAATTAAAAAGAAAACAAGATGATGTCTTTGGCCACTGTTCCTACACAGTTTTCAGTTTGTGAAAATAACCCAATATATTTTCCATTATATCTCCGAAAGTAAGGCTTCGGCACGGCGAAAATTTCGTCACGAGGTCCGTAAAAGTCTCAAGAATATGTATGTACTTGATAATGAATATTGAGCGAAACGTCAGGATTTGTCTGTAAATAATCTGAGGGTAGTTTTGAAGGACAACAAAACATGAAAGGTTTGATAAAATGAAAAGTAATTCATCATTTTATTTTTTATTTCTTGTGCACATTGATATGACTCTTTCAAATCATTCCTGAAATTCTGAGCGAAATCCGCCCATAAACAATGGAGAAACGAGAGGGGGAAATTTTGGTAAAAAGGTGAACTTCTGAACGTGAGTGCTTCGTTGACCGTTACAGATTCAAAACGATTTCGGTCTGAACGGCGAGTTAATTGATCTCCTCCTCTCCGACTGTACACATTGAGAAAGAGCATTCAATGGACCTTCCCATGTATACATCGCTAACATGGGCAGACGGTAAGCCCTAGGTTCTTAATTATTTTGTCAAGCGGGCCAGAAATATTCCTGAGATTACGTCGCGGGCCACTGAGTATTACACATACATACAAAGACGTAATGGGACTGACGTCTCTTCGGCCAGAATATATTGTGTATTAACTTTCTGGTTTGTCGATCAGCTAGCGAGCGAAGCTAGCGGGAAAAAAAATGACACTTAATTTAGAACCGTGAAAATGTAATTTCTTCATCAAAATGTGTTAATTCATAGATAAGAGATAAAATAACAAAGAGACCATTTCACTTCAAAAAAAAATGATGTGGTGGGTGCCCATATGCCGGGTAATTTTGATATTCCCGGGGGAATAGGGGCTGCAGCCCCCATCCCCGAATCTAAGGACGGTGGGACAATTTTAGAATATCTCTCCTGTTTTATATCACAAACAATTATTTTCTTCGTTTGATGTTTTTTTTCAAACTGGCGTGGTAGGATAGGCCCAGGGAAAGGATAATTAATATGATATGCTATTTGCAAGCTAGCGCAGCGAGCGAACAAACATTTCGATATCTTTATTCATACCAATAGTTAGGATTATAAATGTATCCACATACATAAAACAAGAATATTTTTTTTCTAGATGTTATGGCGGGCTGCATGAAATCGTCTCGTGGGCCGCAAGTGGCCCGTGGGCCGCACTTTAAGAACAGGGGCGGTAAGTGAAGACTATTCGAGATTTGAAGTTTGAAGTTTATGTGTTCCACTTTTACATTAAAACAATTTTTACAAAAACGATTTTACAAGCATATTTGTCAATTTCAAAACATAGGGGTAAAGAACTCAAATCAACAAGTACAATGCATAAACACGATAAAAAAATACTTTCGAAAAATAAACTCAAGGGCTATTTCAAAGGCATATTCTACTGTCCATAGAAATCAGGTTCGGATTACGTAATACGCCATTATTTCAATGTTCGCACATTTCTAAAGGTGATAGACAGGGTTATTGAAATTGCCTTCAGTTGATTTTTCGAAAATAGTTTTTATCGTGTTTATAGTAAATAGGTAGAAAGTTTGAGAGATATATGAACGACTGGCAAAAAGAAGAAAAAATGTAAAGTGTGGGGAGCCTAAATAAAAAGCATTGCTTGTAAATGATTAGGCTCCCCGCTCCCGTATAGAGTAAGTAATTCTGATTGGGATGCAAGCATATACTTATAGTAGTGTACCTCCTTGGTATACCAGACCTACAAACGTGATTTTAAAGTGTTCGTGCACGAATGGCATAATTAATTAGGCCTATCATTGTACTTTGTAACCAAAGTCTGTATTTGGTCTTAAAGGCCTTGGGAGCGTTTCTTTAAGTGTTTTGTCAGTGATTTTTGGCGACAACTTGTTATAAGCTACTGAAATCCTTGCATCTGATTGGCTGAGAGCAACTTTGTCGGTAAAAATCACCGACAAAACGCTTGATGAAACGCTCTCTTGTAAAAGTCTAAAAGGCCTATTGTTGTTGCTACGTGTTATAATGGCAATCCAAATTTGACTATTATCACCATTTACCAACTGAGTACAATTTTTCATTTATTATATAGATATATAGATTTTATTCATGAAACTTATTCGACTTCTTTCTTATTTCAATTTTTTTTTTCTTATTTGTTGTTATTAATATTATTATAAATTATGTCAAAGATAAATAGTATCATGCCAGGTAACCGAATCGAAGTATATCATGTAACTAAGCCTTGGGGGCGTGCACCACACGAGCATTGATTTCTATAGCACGTTTCAATGTAAATAAGTTTGTATATCAAACAAAGATGAAGGTATATATCATTTTTTACCTTAAAGGCATTGATTAACTTTGCCCAGGATTGAAAAAAAAAATCACTGTTCCAACTAATGCTGTGATCATAATGGCAAACCTTTAGCTCAGACAGGAATCGCCTGAGTTTTATAAGCTCATCGGTCGTTTATATATCAATATATTTACGATTGAACATTGATGTCGGGATAGAGTACCACCGAACCCTAAAGAACTCTTACGGCCTACGGTTGGCATACCTCGCTCTATCACAGAATACCGTACGGGCTGGAAACCCGCTCTGAAATCGCCAAGCGCTGGTGCTTGGTTTTTGTGACTGCAGCGCAGCGAAGAAGCCAAGCGACTTGCGCTAGCGATTGATCGCGATTTTCTCTTTTTTAGGATAGTAAACGGGTTCCATTTTCTCTCATACTTTCACATATCCTTAATTATATATGTAGTTAGAGGACTGCACACAATTCACTGGCATTCGAGCTGATTTTACAATATTTCACAAAGTTAATCAATCACTATAACATAATACATGTCATTTTTTTACCTTAATTCTTTTAAGGTAAAAAATGATATACCTTCATATTTGTTTGATATGGGCAATTCCACGGTAACGGAATGACATTCAGACACATTTTACCAACTTCAAACCATAACCACATTTTTTTTTGTGTGTGTGTGTAATGGTAGAACGTTTCAAACATCAGAGATGTATAGATCAATTGCCTCTGATTTTCAAAAAAACGCATAAATATGCAAATTTCATTACTGCTTGGCAATAACAGTTTTTTTTTGGGGTTTTTTTGTCGAGCAGTTGATCTAATATTACATCTCTGATGTTCGAAATGTTCTACCATTGCAAAAAGAATTGTAGTGATGGTTTGAAGTTGGTAAAATGTGTCTGAATGTCTTCCGTTACCGTGGAATTGCCCATATACAAACTTATTTCTACATGTAGTCTGTTAAGGTAAAAAATAATATACCTTCATCTTTGTTTCATATACAAACTTATTTCAATGTTTTATGTTTAATCTTGAACCGATATGTATCATGTATGCTTATTAGTCTGCAAGCACAGACCCTAATTTGACACTTTATCAGAAAATCATTGTGTCTTGAGAGAAGCCTAATTCAGCTACCTTCTGGTGTGTCAGGAGCAGCTATAGTACATGGCCTATGGTAGTCTTACAGTGCAGACACTCTTTTACGACTGACCAGGGTTTATGCCTGCAAACTATATATGCTTATATTGAAACGGGAAAAAAAAATCAATCAAATATAAACAAAATCAAAATACATCTGCAGTTATTACATTTCAAAATCTGCCGCGTATTGCATGTTGATCAAATATTGATCAATAATTGCTTTGTAAATTTGTAAATTATTAAAAAAGCTGTTGATAAGAATATCGACCTTCCTGTTTTTAAGCTCGGCTCAGAGTTTTCTTATTTCATATCTTTTAAAGACATGAAATAAAGAATAAACTGATGAAACCTAGACAATTAGAAACTTTTTAGCAAAAATCATTAATACAGTGCAGTTTCAGTTTTTTAAAGCCTCTGTAGCGCATAGATATACATGTATAACTTTTTTTTTTAAATTTATTTCAAAGACATTGTGTTGAAATTGACCAAATTGCATTTGTGAGTGCGGGAAAAAATATCAAGTATCAAATGACATGGTGGAACCCAACCCACCCCTCTTCCTTTTCGAAAAATCCGGACAAGAAACTTTGGTTCAGTATTAGTATATGTAGTATATGTAGTGGTTACGGTAGTGGTTACCATGCTCCAGACAGTGACGCATCCTCAACTCGGTTAGAAGAGATGGGGCAAAGAAAGGAACCAAATAAACTGTTCAAAACCAGATTCCTTTTCTCTCTCCCTTCATGAAAATGGAGCATTTTAGGTCCATGTTCCTGTAATGCATTGCACTTTGCATCCTTTCGACATGCTCCAGTCAACAGTGGAATTGTGTGCAAAAAGACATACTCTGCGATGGTTTGGGTAGGATGTTTGTGGGGGGAAGGGGGGGGGGTGCGGAGAGGTATTATTATTATTAAGGATTAAATGATTGTTCAAATCAGGCACTATGATCAAATTCAAGACTGAGGCATTTTTGCGCACACCAATTTTTGCGAGTTTTACATAAACAGCCAGTAATCAGTCAAGGGTAAAATATTGTCAGTACTCATCGTGTCGTACGATGGTATAGACCCTCACCCATAATCGTATAAGAAAAAACATATCGATATTGTGAAATTATGATTTTTGGAGGATATTTTCAAAGTGTGTACATGATACGCACTGTATAGAGCAAATCAAATCCACCTTACGGATCGAGGACCAAAATTATCGGGACACAAAATTACCTAATACGTTGGACTTGTCCATGTATTTTCCATGTATTTTTCCATTTGCTTTTGAAATACTCTATCGCCAAAGATTTATCGTTATTTATATACTTTCCCTCATATGATGTTTTGAAAATGTTGTTTTGTTTCGACGGATACAAGCGACTTGAATATATATATAGTTAAAGAATTTTCCTCAGTTTAAATTGCTCAGCTTAAACATAATGTAGATATTTTGTTCTTTTACTTTAAAAGTAAGATAACGCTATGCACGTAATCTGATGGACTGAAATAAAATGTGGTGTCCAAAATGTGCTTTCCTTGAAATGAAATCAGGTAGAAAATTGATGTTCTTCTGATGATTTTTTTTTTTTTTCGTTTATGCAGGACGATGGAGTTTGTTTGAACGAACATAAAGACGGACTTAACTGGTCTGTTGACATCATGAACTATTAGTACAAGCTTCAAGTTAAACAAAATAATGAAGAGCGTCGAGGCTGAAGACATCGCGGACATGGGAGGCCATTGTTCCTCCGGGTCTAAACCAGAAGAGACGCAGATGCCCTCAGTGCAGCCATTACTACATTCTTCGCAGGAAGGGCGTGTTGCTGAAGCTGAAAACAACAAATGCATGCGGACTTGTTCAACCATTATAAGACACAAAGGAATCATCTGGGCTTTTCTTTCTGCATTGGCGGCTTCGCTAACATCCTTGGTGTTGAAATTACTTTCAGGCCGCGTATCCGTCAACCAGATTGTGTCTTTCAGATCAGGGTTCTTCATCTTGATGTCCTTGCCAGTGTTAGTTTGGCATAAGATCTCGTTGGACATGCGGCTAAAGATATGGGCGATCCTGTCGTTACGCGGGCTTATCGGAACAGCTAGCACAACCTGTTTCTTTTACTCCTACCAATTTTTAGACATCTCTACGGCCAAGGCCATTACTTACAGCTCGCCGCTGTTCACAGCCTTCTTCGCCTGTATATGTCTCAAAGAACGATGTAACATTCCAACTGTATTCTTCTCCATAACCACCATAGTCGCTGTCATCCTCGTGGTTCAGCCATCTTTTATTTTCGGTCGCGACGAAGGCGAAGATGGTGTCTCATTGCTTGGAACCATGGTCGCTTTGGGTGCGTCAAACTGCATCGCGTTTTCTCTCATCCTTCTCCGGCTTCTTGGGAAATTCAAAATCCACGCGCAGGTCGTGATTTTTGTGTTCGGATGCGTCGGCGTGGTGGTTTCACCCATCATGACAAGCGCCCTCAACGAGTGGTCCAACCCTCACTGTGGAACGGACCGTTTCCTAGTCCTCGTTGTTTGTATCCTCAGCTACTCAGAATGGATGATGGTTACTATTGCATTGCAAACAGACAAGGCTGCTTACGTCGCAGTCATTCGCGCAAGCGACGTTTTTATGACGTTTGCGTTTGACTTCATTTTCTTTGGTTTCACCCCGAATGCGTTGACGATTGTCGGAGCACTCGGCGTAGTAGCGAGCTCACTAGGAATGACGTTGTATGCTCATTTTGCATATACCAACGAAGAAGACGACCATGGGAGCATCAGTAGCATCTAAAGAAATTTCGTACCATTTTTCTTAATCGGTATTCATGATATATTTAATGAATAATATCCGTTGCCATCGAGGCGTCATTTCCATTGGTGGGTTGGTTTTATTTTCCGTTAAAAAAAACCATCAGTACACACTTATAAATATACATGTACAAGAATATATAAATCAAGAATTAAATCAAGAATTAACAACAACAACTTAATGGCTCTATTCTTCCTAGAGGTCCAGAAAAAGAAAAACGACAACAATGAACAAATATTTAAAAACAAAAACAAACAAAACAAAACAGGCAGAAAAAAAATATAGACATACATACTGTAATACAAATATAAGAAATATATCATGTACGCAATATCCAATGTCCCTACCCTAACCCTCCGTATTTTACATAACACGCCCACCCCCTCCTCCCTACCCCGAATACACCAAAAGTTTGTATGTCAAAATCTTGTATCCATTCATCTAGGCCATTTCGAAATAAAGCAAGTGTGTTTTGTCTACGTAAGTTAATTGGTAATTTATTATTCATTTTAGATCCGCGATGAAAGAATGTACGTTTACAGTAACTAGTATTAGGTGTGGGTAAGACTAAATTATCAACATTTCTTAGGGCATAATTGGGTGGGTTTTTTTTGTATGAAAGATTATTCAGCAGATATTCAGGAGTTAAATTATGGAAAATCTTATACAACATTATATACATGTGCTTTTTTACGTCGGGTTTTTAGGGTTTCCAATTTTAAAAGATCATGGATTTGGAAAATTGAGGTGTGAATTTAGGGTTTATCTTAAAAATTATTCTCCCAGCCCTATTTGAATTTTTTGAAGTTGGTCCAAATAAATCTTTGGGGAGGATTGACATATAATATCAGCATAATCGAAGTTAGAAAGGATCACAGACTGATAGATTAGATTTAGATAAGATTCACTTAAAGTGTTTCTCAATCTGCCTAAAAAGCTTACCATTTTCCCTACTTTCTTAACAACTTCACTTACATGAAAATCCCATTACTCAGAGTCTATAATCATTCCTAAATATTTAATATTACTAACCTGTTTAATGATGTTGGTTCCAAGTTTTAAGTTCAATGTTTGATGCTTGTAAAGCATTGACTTTGTCCCTATTAACATTGATACTGTTTTTTCACAATTGATGTAAAGTTTGTACTGGTTCATTAACTCTGATAGAGAGACTAATTCATCATTAAGAACCGACTGTACCACAATAGGATTTTCATGAGAAAAATAAATAACCGTGTCATCTGCGTATAAATGTAGACGACAATAATGTAACGTATTAGCTAAGTCGTTGATATATATCAAAAATGAAATGGGACCCAATATTGACCCCTGAGGGACACCATATTTTAAAATCATTTCATTGGAAGTAATATTATTTATAGAGGTAAACATTAAGCGGTTAGATAATTATAAAACCGCTTGTGCATTATACCATTATTACCAGTATTAGACAATTTTCTTAGAATTCTGTGATCAACTAGATCAAACGCTTTTCGTAAATCTATAAAAATAGCTCCTGTATATAAACCCTTATCAACTGACTGAAGCTATTCATCCGTAACCTTTGTAAGTCCGGTGCAGGTAGGTCTAAATCCCGATTGATATTTGGTTAAATGTTTTTTTGTAAAAATCGAATGAAGTGTTTTTTGTAAAAAACGAATTAAATGTTGCACTATCTTCTCTAATATTTTGGACATACACGATAGTAAGGATATCGGCCTGTAGTTATTAGCTACGAGTTTATCACCCTTTTTATGCAGAGGTATGACCTTAGCCACCATCCATCTTGAGGGGACTACACCTTCAGACAATGATCTATTAATTAGGTGACGGGTTTTAAAATCTCCATTGCACAAGTTTTCAACATAAAAGAATCTATTCCATCAACCCCAACTGATTTCTTATTCTTTATTTCTTTAAGCGGTAAATTTCTTTCATGACATCAGACTCTGTAACTTTGGGAACAAAGAACTTGAAAGAAGGCATTATTCGTATTAAAATCTGAACTTTCAAATTCGTCGTTAGTAATACATTTATTGTTTTTAGTTTTATTCATTTGATTTCCGATATTGACATTCCTCTAAACATGTAAAGGAAAAGGAAAATTCGTAACTGATTTCGTATTGGGTATTAGTGTTTTAAATATTTTCCAAGATTGTGTTCTATCTTGACAAGCATTCAGTTTTTCCATAAAATATTTTTTCTTCACTCTCCTTATTTCAATCGTTACTTTATTTCTCAATTGCCTGTATTGTGTCCAATAAATATTTTGTTTTTTAACCTTTGCTTTATCTTTCATTTTATCACGATCTTTCATGAGCTTAAATATATATTCGTTTAACCAAGGGGGTGCTTTTTACGTACCCAGTTTTTTCTTTAGTGGCATGTATTTATCTACTGTACCTAAAAAGAGTTCTTCCCACTTGTTAACAGCTTTAACAAGATCATTACTCTCTTCGACTTCAACCCAGTTTTGCGATCTAAGATCGACTTTCAGCTTTACAAAATCTATTTAATGGGATTTTCTAAAGGTTACGTAATTAAAAAACGAATTGCATTATTGCGTTATTGAGCCCGACTCACATGAGGCGTCATTTGTTGACGCTAGGACCGCGTCAATGACTTGTACGATCCTTTGCGCGTCATGAAAGAGTGATACCTTTAACCCTTTCGAGACAATTGACCACATTTTGTGGTTGGGCTCAATAACTTTTGATTCAGAGCTCTGAAAAATATACCACATACATGAGTAGAAAGAGCAAAAATTTCTGCACACACCGTGTCCATTTTTGTTACATGAAAATATTGCGTTTGATCCCAGGAATTTTAAAAAGGAGAATAAGATTTAAAATCCTTAAATTGGCAACACATTGAGAGGTTCAAAATCATTGTTTTTTATCAAAATTGGCAACTTTTTCAACTTTTCACCAATTCTTTTAAACATGTATATTGTTTTCAAAGACATTACCCCTTATTACAATCTTGTAGTACTAAAAGAAAAATATTATTGTTGCCAATTTGAAGAACAAAATGTGATCAATTTAGCCCTGAAATAATTCCTGTCCTGAAAAGGTTAAAAAGTGATTGCAGAACGAACAGTGCAAATAATACTCTTAATAACTGGCCTATGGGTTAATTGCCTTCACAGTCTCAATAAGCGCAGGTACTGACGCAATTAAATGACCCCTCGTGTGAGCTGGGCTTTAAACTTATTACCTGCGCTAATCAGGCCTGTGGATTAATTAGCCCTTACGCCAGTATTTCAAGGCAATGTCTAAACTCTCTACTCTGCATTTATGTTGTGTACGATTAACTCTCACATGAAACGTCAAAGACCATGTCAGTTGCTGACACAGTCTTATGTCGGATAAATGATGCCTCGTGTGCAAAAGGTCAAAGTTATTGGTCAAGTTGCGAGTTGACTTCGTGGACGAAGAGTTGAAATGTTGGATTTCAGAAGTAATGAATAAAATGTGGCTAAATATGGTGAAAGTCAACTATAAATTTTGAAGGATATAGGCCTACAACTGTAAAATACGCTGAAATTAGATTGCGTTTTGTATGAAAAATGAATGTTGGGTAAAATCACCCATAATGGGTAAATGTACCCCCGAATTGGGTAGAATTTACCCAATACACTGGAAACTCACTGTAACGATGACCTTGGGACCATGAAAACTGCCTTGTCATATGATGAATCTCCTTATATCAGGGTTAAAAAAAACCCAAAAGAACATAAAGACCCAGGACCAACAAAATTACCTTGTTATATCAATAATGTTGTTATATTGAAACTCTTTATTGCGATTTTCCACTGTACTTTGTGCGTAATTTCACCCAACAAACGTGCATGTTCCCTTTTTACCCAGTGTTGGGTAAAATTGTATCCAACATTTTTAGAGTATATCGGTTTCTCCATGATTGGACTGCTACAGCAATGTAAGATGATCGATTTTGAAGTTTTAAGGTTCATATTTGTAAGATATTTAACAGTATTATATTAAAAGGACGAAAATATTTATTATATACATGTTATTGAGTCGGTACTTTGTGAAAAACTGTTCAAAAAATATTTATATTTATGTACGTTAGTAGTTTATAGCTTATCTTCGTATGCTGTCATTGAACTTTTATCTTAGTAAACATATATACTATATATCGCGGTGTGTTCATTAAAACTCATTATTTATCCATTCATATTACAATTTCATCTGCGGAGGTAGGCCTACCGACAAAAGAACGAACGAAGAATTACATTACCTCGAATGGCGAAGCTTTTGTCCGTTATCGGTCGGTAAGAAGTCGGTCTTGCAGTGTGACTGAGTTATAAAGATGTTCATCCAATAAAAATGAGGTGCTTATGTCCTGCACCTGTCTACCTGTAGCCTACGTCTACCATGCATATGGGTCTATTTAAACAGTGTTTCTTTGCTTAGCAATATTTGAATAAACACGATTTCATATAACCGTATCAATGTGTCAATCGCTTGATGTTGCCGCAGAGTGGCGTAGTCAGAGTTTCCAGACCTTTGCCTCGGGAGGGGTAAAATATCATATCATCTGAGATTTAATATGTTGATGTACTGTCTATGGACCCTAGATTTCCTGAATTGGGGGGGGGGGGGGGGAGGTATCGCTGAATTGGCTCATTCTTGGAAGAAAATGGAAAGCTATTCGAGGTTGGGACTGGATGGTGTGAAAACTTTTAAAGCCCGGTTCACAAGAGGCGTCAGTTCACACGAGGCGTCGGTTCACACGAGGCGTCGGTTCACACGAGTCGTTACTTCGAAGACACTAACCCATATACGCCAGTTATTGAAAGAATTGTTTGCACTTTTCATTCTGCAATCACCCTTTAAACGATGTCATTCTTTTATGCCACGCAGGAGACCGTAAAAGTCACTGACGTGGTCCTAACGGCATGAAAATGACGCCTTGTGTGAGCCCTGCTTAAACATAACAAAGAACAATATTTCTTACCTCATTTATTTTGTGTGTCAGTGAACCACAGCCATACATTCTTTTTGTGGCATTTCGTCTTAACTGATAGTTTCTGGTGCATTTACCTTGTAAATCATATCATATTGATTCTATGCTTTGATGATACCTCACATTTGAATTCGATTCTCAAAAGTATTGTCACTCCGTTTTTGCAGTTGCTGGGCTTTATTAACCTTTTCAGGACAGGAATTATTTAAGGGCTAAATTGATCACATACTGTTCTTCAAATTGGCAACAATAATATTTTCTTTTAGTGCTACATGGTTCTGACAAGGTATATCTTTGAAAACAATATACATGGTTAGAGATTTTGTCGAAAAGTTGAAAAAAATTGCCAATTTTGATGAAAAAACAATGTTTTTGACATATCCATGTGTTGCCAATTTATGGATTTTATAGCTAATTCTCGTTTTTAAAATTCCTGGCATCAAACGCAGCATGGTCATTCAACAAAAATGGACATAGTGTGTGCAGAAATTTGTGCTCTTTCTACTCATGCATCTGGTAAATTTTTTTTGAGCTCTAAATCAAGTTATTAAGCCAAACCACAAAATGTGGTCACTCAGCTGAATGTGTCACATGGCGACCGAGCTGAAATCTTTGGAGGGAACGTCCATATTGTTCTGTTGCGTTTAGTAATGATTTTCTAACCATATCAAAATGTGGAGAGTTTTTTTGTTTTGGAGGGTTTGAAATTTTTAAGCGGGAAATTGTCCACCTCTTTGCCCCTTCAAATGCGCTAGTGATGTCGGAACATTGTCTTTAGCACGAGAACAAATTTGACTTCAAGCAAGGACTTCGCCATTGTTTTAATTGCCCATAAACTACAATTATTTACTTTACATAACTCATAGTACATTACATGTATGTCGTGGACTATGGAATGTTGAAAAGCCAGAGATCATACAGTGGAACCGTTATAGAGAAGTCTGTCATAACAAACTATCGTTATAATAAGGTAATGTTGCCGGTCCCATTTCTTTGTATTCTATTGGTGTTTTTTTTTTAGCCCTGATGTAACAAGGTTTCAATATAAAGAGGTAATTTTCTTGGTCCACAGGAGTTTGTTATAACGAGATTCCACTTTAATAGTATATCGCAACTGAGTATCCAGAAGGGGATGTAAGGGGCGTGTTATACCTCTTTTTTCTGTAGCCCCTCTTTTTTCTGTAGCCAACTCGTATGGCATGCATACATCATCTGATCATGTACATACAGATGTGTTGTGGTCTGCAGAATAAACCTCCGGACTGTGAACCATAAGGTTTCGGGGTTCAAATCCCATCGTGCGTGGCTCTCTCCCGATCTGATGTCACACATTGTCGATACGTGCACCAGTGGCTGATTTGAACGAAAACTATTCATTGTGCCCCCCCCCCCCTTTTTTTTTTTTTTTTTTTTTGTTGCTTATCAGAGAATTATGGATGGAAACTGGACCCCATAATATGACACCTCAATCGGGAAAATTGAGCCAGGGATGACAAATCTCTGTTGGTGTAAAACGATGCTTGCATTTCCATGATTTATTAAACGAATCCGTCTGCACTGGCTGCCTTTCCTAGCAATAGTCAAACAAGACCAAAGGCCTCATGCATGGCTGATCGTCAACAAAATGGAGTGTGAGTACAAAATGATAAAAGCTGATTGATAATGAGGTACGTTTTCATTAACCTACTTGACCATGCAGTTAACAACAGAGCAACTAGTATTTCTGGTAACAGAATGGGGACGATCTGGGAGCCTTTAATAAATCATGGAAATGCAAATTTACACCAACAGAACTTTGTCATCCCTGGCTCGTTTTTCCCGATTGAGGTGTCATATTAAAGGGCAGAAAATGAACTTTCTAGAAATGTGATTATCTCTTTGAAATTCAGATATCGTTGGCCAAACGACTTTTTGGTAGTCTTGCTTCATATTGTCTTTATTCACTCATGGGTGAAGTATTTATGAGTGGCATAAAATAAAAGAAGAGGTTCCAAGCTTTACAAATATGTTTCGTTTATTAATCATAATTGTGATTAAGATATAATTAAACATCGATAAATCTCGGTTTCGTTTTTTTCTGGGACGCACTGTATAGTACTCTACGTGTATTTTTATGCCATGTATATGTTTAGCATTCTAAATTGAACAATTTCAATAATTAAACCAATACAATTACAAATACAGAAAAACGCAGGCACACACACACATACACTCGCTTAAGCTTTTAAAAAAAATTCTTTGCTCTCTATTCTTTCTTCCTTTTCTCTCTTTTTCACTTCTCAGTTTCTCCCGTTTTTTCTTCTTTTATGCACATACACACATTCACAAGCAGCCGCACACACACACAACACACACGCTCATGCACAGTTACACTTTTTCTGTCTTGTTTTTCCTGCCTCTTTATTCTTTCTTCTTTCAGTTTCTTCCTCACTTCTCCTTTTCCCTCCTCCTTTTCCCTCTTTCCTTTTCTGCATATACACACATACTCACTCACACACACTCCCTACACCCACCATGCCCACACACTAACTTACATCAACCTCCTCCCCCATCGGCTCCTTTTCTCCCTCTTTCTCTTTCCGTTCCCTCTAATTTTTCTTTCTCTTTTACTCTCTACCCACCTCCTCCTCCCCCCCCCCTCTCTCTCTTTCTTTCTCTCTCTCTCTCTTCCCCGTCTCTCCCCCTCTCTCTTATTCTCCTCCATTTAGATTATTCATTTCTTTTTAAATAAACTTGATGTCAAACTGGAAAACCGACAATATCATACAAATCATGAATAATAATAGTAAAGCCTGCCGAACAGTATATAACATGAAAAAACTAATCTCGGGTATGGATTGTCAAAAAGAGCCTGTTATATACGGGTCTGCTCGCTGATTCACATGGGCCGCTATTCATACAAAACCACTATTTATTTAATACGCGTTATGGATAGCGGTCCTTATTTATGAATAGTGGTCCTTATGAATGGAGGTCCTTATTAATAGTGAGGTAATTTGTCTATGGTTTGCTCGCTATTTAGAAGGGCCGCTATTCATACAAAACCGCTATTCATTTAGTCACGCGTTATGGATAGCAGTCCTTATGAATAAGTGGTCCTTATGACTAGCGACGTTACCCCGTTATATAAGCAGTTGAATATAGTCAACTTTTAAAAAAAAATACATTTAAAAAATGGTAACAGATTACAGGAATGAATATTCTATAGGTGACGACAATAGTATGAAATTAATTTGATATTTACTCCTGTGGCTGTGCTAATGTGATTTTTGAAGGTTATTTATCATTATTTTGTTTGTCTATAGGCTGATATTCATTTATCTTTAATTTCAATCTTCTTGTGGCCCTTTCTGTAACGAGTATTATTCTTCCAAAGGCCCCAGTCTGTACAATTAAAAATAAATACTTCCTACCGCCTAAGAATAATCTATTATTCTTATTGAGAACAAAAAGTATTTTCCACTCAGTAAACACGGACAATTTTTCCTAAATTGTTTCTTAAAATTGTCTTAAAACTGATGCTTTCCTTGCATTCTCAGCTAAATTATTCAATAACTCCACTACATTCACGAGCATATCAAAACATGATGTAATACCTGCAATGCACGACTTTAGATTCTCAGATTCACACAAAAGTACAGCGTCTGAACACAACAAAATTGTGCAAAGTATACTTTTATTGAAAGTGCGATAAAAGACATATAATATGAAAGACAAAGGCAATTTGAATAACATCTTCCTCATAAAACGAACTATCCCATTCTTATCCAGCAATTATAAATGTATGATCCCTCTTCAAGTTCAAATGATTAACGAATTAAATGACTTTCCGGGATACAGTACTTAAACTACTTTTAAAAACTGTATCAATGCTTTAATAATTAAATTAGATTATTTTAAGGGTCTAGTATCGGTAGAGCAAATATGTGTAAGGCACAAATACCTCAGTCCTGCTCCATCCTCATGACAATGTCTTTATCAAAAACTGAATTGTAAATGCAAGAATCTATGGCAGGTGTTATAATTTAATATTTCTTGTTCAAGTTACATGTTTTGTTTGCACTACTGAAACTGGGTACTTAGGATCGTGCCTACAACATTTTGTCAGGGAGATCTCCTTGGTTTGATTGATTAAGAAACATTCAGTGAATTAGCTCATTTTATATTTAGCATGTTTAGCTTGGGGTTTCGACGTTCTTTACGATGCTTTATATCCGTTATGTTGTGAAAAAGCGTAATGCCATAAGAGTTGACCAATATTAATAAATAATGGTTACATTATTATTTGAGTATCAAAATCTACTGATCTTTCTTTTTACTTAATAAGAGGATGATTTTTTGATTTTCTCCAAGTGGTTATTTCAAAACTATCAGCAGATGCGTATCAAGCATAGAATGGAAGTGGCATACACCCCTCCTTCCCTCCCACCCCACCCTCCGTTTTAAGATTAAAGGCCCCGAAAATAGAACAGCAGGTAAATTAACGGCATGCAAGAACTGCCTTTGACAGTCTACGTGTTTTCAATTCCCCAACCTGTCGGGGGATTATTCCACCCCTCTACTTGAAAATTTCTGGATATACCACAGTCGATCCTGGTGTGCATTAAGACCGTTTCCCAATTAACATGATCAAAACATTAGGTGTTTTGCCCCTTAAGCCCCGTTCACACGAAGCGCCATTTCGATTGCGTCGGTACCTGCGCTAATCGATCCTTTGGAGGCAATTAACTCATACGCCAGTTATTAAAAGTATTGTTTTCACTGTTCATTTTGCAGTCACCGATTTAACCCTTTCAGGACAGGAATTATTCAAGGGCTAAATTGATCACATTTCGATCTTCAAATTGGCAACAATAATGTTTTTCTTTTAGTGCTGCATGGTTCTAATGAGGTGTAATGTCTTTGAGAACAATAAACAGGGTTAAAATTTTGTCAAAAAGTTGAAAAAATTGCCAATTTTGATGAAAATCAATGATTTTTAATCTCTCAATGTGTTCCCAATTTAAGGATTTCAAAGCTTATTCTCATTTTAAAAATTCCTGGCATCAAACGCAATATGGTCATGGAACAAAAATGGACATAGTGTGTGCAGAAATTTTTGCTCTTTCTACTCATGCATCTGGTATATTTTTCAGAGTTCTGAATCAAAAGTTATTGAGCCAAACCACAAAATGTGGTCCATTGTCTCGAAACGGTTAAAGCGATATCACTGTTCAGTGACGCGCAAAAGATCGTAAAAGTTACTGACGCAGTCCTTGCGTCAGCAAAAGACGTCTCGTGTGAGCCAGGCTTTACATGCCCCTTTCACTCAGCTAACAATCGTTTATTTGTGCATCAAAATTGAGACACCAAATAGAGTGTAATTTACACCGTGTTGTAAATTACTGAATGAACGGAAAAGGAAAGAAATATTGCACAAATGAGCTGTTTTTTGTGAGCACAAGAATTCATGGACACGTTATACAGCCAATCAAAAATTCACCGCAAATTATTTTCTAGCCTATATTTTCCACACTATACGATCCGACTGCAATCCGATTTTCGAAGAAATCACAGTCGCATTGGATATAGACATTTAAACAACTATAATCTTCCTGATTTAGGTTCTGAATAATGATATGAATATTAAAATCGAAATTTTTGTCCATCGTAAGCCTTTCGGTTGAAGTAAAGGGCGAATCGGCTTCAAATCTTAGACGATCGCACGAATGGTCTGACGTCACTACGATTCGGAGCCGATTTGGCTTTTCTTCCAACAAGGAGGCTTGCAAAACTCTGAAATTCGATTTTGATATTCGTATTACTATTCAGAACCTCAATCATAAAAGGGAAATCCAACCTTAATGGCAAGTTTCTCTGAAAGTAAGAGGAAAAATCAGCGAAGCAGATTAATGAAAGTTTGAACGAAATCGGACAAACAACAAGAAAGGTATGAATTTTTGAAAATTGTAATCCCTATACAAATGGGAATTTCAAATTGGGCTTATAGGTAACGTCACTGTGATGTAGTGGCGGACAACTCCCCTATTTGCTCCAACACACAAAATATCATTTTTTTTTTTCATTTTTTTTTTGCAAAATGCATTACTCAGTACGATCTTTTTCTTTCATGACGACCTATAACAATATGCTACATGTATCTGCAATATGTTTTGAGTACTGCCCCGAGGGTAAAGGGGCTTCAGAGAAAACCACAAATTGATTTTTGTGCACTACAACAAACGGGAGAGTTGTATGTCACAATCGACTCACCAAAAGGCCAATTTGAGTTTCTCATAGATGTAGTAAACTCATTTTTCAAATATACATATTTCTTTCTTATTCCTTGTCCGATATCCATATTACTTTCTTATTCCTTGTCCTATTTCTTTCAAACTTTCACTATCCTGTTTTTCTTATTTTTCTGCTTTCACACAAATCATCTTATTACCAAGGTTGGATTGCCCTTTAAGATCTGATGTGTTGGAATGTTCCTATCAAATGCTATTGCGAATTCTTTCAAAATCGGACCGCAGTCGGATCGTATAATGTGCGCTGGGCCTAGGGCATGATTATTATTATTTTCTTTTTAGTATGAGTGAGTATGAGTGAATATGCTTTTTGTATGCTCATTGTAGGGCAATGTAGGTTGTACATTTTAATTGAAAATACCGTTATCGTTATCGGTGAGGTCTAACCAGCCCTTTATGATATCGTAGATACTTTATGACATGCATTATATTGACTCTTTTTAAACTGTATCCTGCATGGGTGGTATGATTGTGATATCAGATAATAAGATATAGTTTGTGCCTTCTTTATTTTTGACTACTCTTACATATATGTGTGTATATATATATATATATATATATATATATATATATATATATATATATATATATCTGGTTTGGTCTATCTTAGCGTAAAGTGCTCAATGTCTACGCAGAGCAATGAATATTATGGTATAAGACAAACTAATGGAGCATGGATGCTACTCGGAGTTTCACGCCTTAGGCGATCTTCAGGCAAGTGATATCTTCTTTAAAATTACATGACTACTCTACTATACATGTGTACAAATACGTTCAAAATAAGGCGTTAACTACAATGGTGGTTATATACTCATGGGTAAAGGGGGCTATTGTAGATGCACAAGGGTTGTGATTTGTTTTGTGTTCCCCCAAAACTCTTTTGTTAATCCCAACCCTTGTGCATCTACAATAGCCCTCTTTACCCATAAGTAACCACCATTGTAGTTAACGCCTTATTTTGAACGTATTTGTACACATATATAGTAGAGTAATCATGTAATTTTAAAGAAGCTATCACATGCCTGAAGATCGCTATAAGGCGTGAAACTCCGAGTAGCATCCATGCTCTATTAGTTTGTCTTATACCATAATATTCATTGCTCTGCGTAGACATTGAGCACTTTACGCTAAGATAGACCAAACCAGATATATATATATATATATATATATATATATGATATATATATGACCTTATTTATAAAGGCACAATGATTTGCCTGAATATTGACTAAGCATCATTACATTGATTAGGTAACTGATTTGTGAATAATGCCAGTATTTTACTATGTTCGTGAGCAAAAATGTTCATACCGTCCGTTACTGCACAAGACAGGGGGTTCATTTAACACCACTTCGGTACTATGTCCATACCAGATGCAGTTGGGCCCAAAAATTTACATACACCTGGAGGAAACACGGTTAACCTCACATTTTCCCAACTTCATTCATTCATATTATGAGTCGTATATTCATGCATATGTCTCAGAGTGATTTTACTTAATGCATACACTAATCAGAGACCAGACTTAGCGGGAATGAGTAAAGTTGTGAAAATGTATATTTTTTTTTTCTACCAGGTGTATGTAAACTTTTGGGCCCAACTGTAAGTATTAGAACAACACCAGTATCGAGTATAACTGATTTAAATCAATCGTTTACAACGCAAAACGGTGTTACAACATCACCAACTTGGTAACAATGACACTGGAATACTATCACTTTAGTTCGTATAGGTGTTGTTTTAACACCCATCTTGCGTGGCTATATTCAATGTTAGATTAACATCCTATCTTTGCAGTACATAAAATTTATATTCAATCATTGCAATCTAATGAATTCACAAGGAAATGAAAAATAATGTGCATGTTTAACGGTGATTCCATTCAGAGCATTCATCTTAATTATCAATCATATTAGGCGTGCATATTTACATTTGCCTTAATAATACCTACAGATCTCTGGTTCTCAGTATAGTAAATGTAAACAGTATATTACACCACTTATTTTCAATAATTAGAAAATATATTACATTTGCAAATTAAATGTTCACATTCATCTAAAGTATTTGAAAAAAGGAAACCTGTGTAGGAAAACTTTTAAGAAAATACATGGACAAATTTGTTCTTACCACGATTATTAGAAACGCATGAAAGTGTGTGTAATTATGCATATACTATCTTAATGAAAGACATAGTTATTACGTACACATCAGAAATAATTTCATATCAAATACGTGACATGATATACCTGTCACGCATAAGGCACTAAAAGATATTTCTATGATAAATCATAATGCATTAGAATTATTACAACTTTGGAATCTAGTAGATAGTGTATGGTAGGTGAGAAAAATAATCGGAAACTTTAGCAATTGGCATAATTGACATAAAATATGCACACTGCAAACGATCTATATATTTTTTTTTCGTGTAAAAGTATAAGAGTCATGTGACAACGACTTACGTGATATGTCTTTTTGCAAGCTTCACCTTCGGGCGGCAACGTTTTCTCGCTTACGTTATTCTCTCGACATGCATTGTGATGTAGTATCATGAAACAGCTATTGATATCTTTATTTAATTGAGATGATGTGCAAATATTCCAATCAGTATTTCAACATGCAAATGGCTTTTTAAAAATTCCTGTTCACCTAAGCTTTTAATTGTTCTCTTGGTTTCTTGAATAAATAAAGTAACCAATGAAGAAAATATACCGCTTTTCATATCACAACAGACACCGAAATAATGCTAATTCATTGATTACTTATTTATCTTATGGCAAGTATAATTATATATCTAGTTAATGTATTCATAAGAAATATAGTTTATACTGAACTTTATTCTATTTTCTTAAATCTATATTTGTAAATATCTTAATATCAAATACATAAATAGGTGAAAGACTGTTTTGCATGCTTAAAAGTCACATTGGCGAGTATTTTTTAATAAAAATGACATAAAGCTGGAAAAACAGAAAGTATAAAATCACGTTGGCATGCACAAGCATTAGAAAGATAAAAGACTCGTTAAAGTATAGCAACATTTTATATACTTTCTACGCCCTAATATAATTTGTTGTTGTTGTTTATATTTCTTTAAAAAAGTAACCTGGGCCCTGTTTCATAAAACTTGTCATCAATGACAAGTTGCAATAATTGTTATAAGCTAATGAAATCCTTGCATCTGATTGACTGAGAACAAATTTGTCAGTAAATATCACCGACAAGACACTTGATGAAACGCCCCCCTGGACTTGCTTTTTATATCCATTTGTTGTTGTTTTAATGAGTAAAGGTGATATTGAAAAAAAATGGTTATCTTTGTGAGCCTTTCAGCATCATGAGCATGTTCAGTATTTGAAGAAAAAAAACTGATAGTATTTGAAATGCTAGGTAATCTTTACACGAAATCTTTTAATAAGATGTATTTGAATATAATAATTATGTAAAAATAGCTACTTCATATATAAATCTACTGCTGAAAGACAATAAAAGAAAACATATACACATATCATGGAACATGTGGAAGGGAAATTTAGAATTCGTCATTGAAATACATTTTTTAGCAATAAATACATTACAGCAAATATTTCACGCACAAAACAAATTACATCTTCGTTTAAACCTGAATCCATACAGTGAAAGACTCATTACTGAAAGACTCTTAAAAAGTTGGCACAAACATTAGAGGAAAGACGCGTTAAAGCATAGCAATGTATAATTACAAATGTATATAATAACATAAGAGCAAAAACATTTCACAGCTTATTACACCGAATAAGCTAAACCATGGTAAAAATAACAGATCACAAAAGTATTGAATTGATCTCATTATAATTCTGCAGAAAACAAGCTGTAGTTTCATCATCATCATAATCATAATCCTCTACCAGTAATTATTTGCCTAAAAATTGTAGAAAAAAAATGTTCAGCTAAATATATTCCTATATCAATATTTTAGAAAGGGGAAGAAGAAAGTAATTCTGCAAAGAGTAGATAATGGCTTCCCCTTTGAATTAGAAGTTCTACGAAATTGTTCGATGAATGATATCTGATAGTAAATTAATACATTACTAATTCACACATTTATATACAGAATAGAGATCTGTATAGTTTCAGATCTTTCATGGGACACCATTTAAAAAAGAATTGTTATCTATAACCACTTCTTTCGTCTGTGGATTAAAAAAAAAATAATTGTAGTGTGTTTTGTGTTGATTAGTTTTTATTTTTTAATGATCTTTACCTTAAAAGAAAACATACCTTTATATCGGTTTCCTTGAACTTTCATCAAATGGGTTTCTTTGATTTTACTCTCAGTATCAAGATTGGTTTTCAATTTGATATAAATTATGTATGGTTGCTCAGACATTTAGTAACCAATACACAGGCACTTTGCTAAGCAGAATTAGTAAGCTTAAACTATTTCAAATTACATTATCAGGCTATAGCATGTGACAAAGGTTCTCTATCTTCCCATCCCAAAACGACCGAACAACAAATTTGAAAGATAAATGGTGTTCTTCTTTTTTTAAATCATAAATTGAACTCTGTGGATATGGCCAATGATTATTATTCTTCCCATATTTTCATATCCAAATTTTAATGAATAATATTCAATGCTTTATTTCCCCACGGTCCACTGCCACTTTTTTTTAAAGATTTATTCAAAAATATAGGCCTTACAATTATTCATTATGATGGTCTATAATATTAATGTGGCAACATGAAGACTAAAAATTACTGACATGTAAAAATACTATTGCAATTCAGAGTTTCCCATAATTTTTTTTCAACGTATCAAAGTACCTCAAACTTTGAGAGAAATGGTTTCGATGAGGTCATGTGTCCAGGGACCAGCTCAACAAATCTTAAAGACCCTTTCCAAGCTTGGATTCTGTAAACTGAGTAGTACCCTTGTCGGTCGACTCGGTTCGACCAGTGCCTGAGGTCGAGGTGTTCATAGCCCACTTGGACGAGTCGCCTACCTTGCGCTTGCGGCCGATTATCTTCTGGACCTGTTAGTTTATAAATGGGTTAATTAAGTTATGCTTTGGTCACAAATTAGAGCTGCGACCGACCGATTTGTAGCCTGCCCGAGCGGCCGCCGCTCGGTGCCTGGGCGAAATTGGCTAAAAACTCACCGCCCTGCCACCGAGCAGGCTAATTTGGGGGGTTGTGACCATGATAACTTAAGGAGAGATGTAATCTGGGAAAGCTGAAAAATAATGGGTGCGCCTTCTCATTCCTTTTATGTCAGTTTGGACGAACATCATAGTACAAATGTCCCCTGAAAAGGATTGCTCTTCAAAATGCCCTCATAATACATATTTGAAATATGACGAGAACTAGCTGAAATGTTCGGGCCGAACATTCATGCCACATGTGTGTGCAGTCCCATACAGTGGCGGATCCAGGGGGGGGGGGCAATCCCGGCCCGTGCCCCCCCCCTTTTGAGAAAAAACAATGCAATGTGCCCCCCTATTTGCGAATGTGCCCCCCCCCCCTTTTCGACCAGAAAACCTTTTTTTTTTTTTTTTTTTTTTTTGCTTGTCAGAGAATTATTGAGGGGAACTGGAACCCATAACCCTCCACTGAGCGACTTGTGGAGGGCTGGCGAAAATTTTTTTTTTTTGCTCGCCACCCCCCCCCCCCCCCCCCCCCCCCCCCCCAATGAGCGACTTTTGGAGGGCTGGCGAGAGACCAAAAAAATATGGGTCTCCCTCCAAGCAGTTTCCCAAAGTTGACAATCCTGCATTTGTGTGCCCCCCCCCCCCCCCTTATACGAAATCCTGGATCCGCCCCTGGTCCCATATACCAATTTCTGTGTGCAGTGCAAGTGCTTTTCAGTGGGATTGAGTTAATTTCTTATCATTTTGATGATTCCAAAACCTCACAGTAGACACCAATTCTTATGTAGACATGATTAACCTTTCCCAGTTACTTTGAGACAGTTACTTTGAGACCATGTAAACGCAAGATCAGAACTTAAACTTTATCTGTAAGTTCGGGGAGTTAGTTAAGTGGGTAAGTTAAATTAGTTATCATGGTTATAGAGAAGCACTTTACTACAATGTGTGCACAATACTTGTCAATACTTTGAAAGGTTCCTTTGTAATATTGTAATACGTTAACACGTTGAAAAAAACAAGGTGAACACAGTGGTTGCACATCATGATTATTATGAAAGCATTCCAGTCCTCTCTGTTTGATGAGTGAAGGCGATGGAGATACAAGGGCCTTAAATATAAAGCTGAGTTTTGGTCATGTCTCAAGAAACTGTCTCAAAGCAATTGCGAAAGGTTGATCATGTCTACATGAGAATTGATGTATAATGCGAGGTTTTGGAATCATCAAAATGAAAAGAAATTGACTCAATCCGACTGAAAGTCACACGTACTGCACACAGAAATGGGTATATGGGACTGCACACACATATTGCATGAATATTCTGCCCGAATACTTTAGCTATTTCTCATCATATATTTCGAATATTCGAATATGAGGGTATTTGAAGAGCAATCCTTTCAGCATGTTCAGGACATTTCTACTGTGATGTTCTACCAAACTGACATAAAAAGGAAAGAGGAAGCTCACAAAGTAAGTTGTCTCCCTTTCCGAGAACTCAACCTTCGCTTTAATCTGAAACTCAGATTGTTAAATTCAGCATTTCCTGTCATGATTTCACGAAAGCTTTATGGATGAAAATTTATCGGATAATGTCTGTTATGTTGTAATAAATTTTGATATAGGAAACATTTAAAGACGTGCATCAACATTAAGCTTCCGCCCTTATAATTTTGAATCCGTTTGCATGCGAAACAATGACTACACTCCCACATACACGCATGTCACACCTACACCCACATTTCACACACACACACACACACACACACACACACGCACACACACACCCTAATCCACACACATTAGTGAAAATAGCAATTTCATACAGGAAAAAAAAACAATACAGTAATCGATCATTAATCATGCTCATTAATAGACGCAACAGTTATTTGTTTCGTGATTACTGTTATTAGGCCTACTTATATATTATTTAGATTGAACGACGTCTTTCGAGATATCGAAAGTGTTAAATTTACTGAGTCACCGAACTTTTAAAGCCTGTGATTTACGACTTTTTTTTCAGAACAGAGCAAAAGAAAAAGCTCTTGATATGAAGACAGGATAAGATGAAACTAATCTAAACAAGCGTGAGACCAAAGGTGTGAGCGAAGAACGAAGACAAAAAGCTTCAAATATATCACCCGTTTTTATGAATTTAATCGAAATCTTCCCCTCGAAAAATATTTCATATCATCATGAAGTTTTATCATTGCGAGAAAATTGAATCTTGATAATATCATCAAGGATATGAAAATCTAAACATCAGGAATATTTTCCAATAAATAGATTTTAAAATCTAATGCTATTTTTTTTTCGCATGCGCACCATGATCGTAACCTGTTAATACATAACATATTTCGGAACATCATTATTTGGGGGGAGAAATTCGGTTGCTGCGGAGTTGTGGCAATGGAAGAGGGAGGGTGAGGGATCGGCAAACTTGATGCACCCCCGGAAAACCCAATTTGGCCTATCTCAAGTAAACATCTATTGTAAATAGACAATCTGGCCCCCATTTGTTTGCATCCCCCTCCCCCCCCCCCCCCCCCCCCCCCCCCACCGGTGGGTGTGATCACCACGAGGCAACCAGTGCTCCCTCTCCTCGCCCGAGAATCCTGGACCCGCCACTGCTTATATTTCTAAATTAATTACAAAACTCACCTCTGGATGCATGACGCACTGAAACACGAAGAACATAGGGCCCTGGTGACGAAAAATACAAACATTGTTTAATACAGAAGTAACATTGAATAAACCATTAAATCACGCTAAAAACAATTTTAAGATATATGTAAGATTCAGCTTATTAGAATAAAGGTTTATTTTATTATATCTTATTAACAGAGTAGTCCTTTCAACGTATGTTGGTCTCCCATGGGGCCCTGCCAGTAAAATTACAAGTATAATCATACAATCAAATTAAACATAATAAAAATAGTAAATAAGAAAAAGAAAAAGAAAACAAAAACATATATACAATTGAAATCCACATAATATTACAGACAGATATATTCAAATTGTCCTTACAATATGAGTATATTTAGGAATACTGCAAGTGATAATACGGCGAACAAGAGAATGAGGAACAACAAATAATGAAAACCACGAGTGACAGCGGGGTGAGCAATAAATATAACTGCTCAATGCAACGGCCATGGCAAAAATTGAAAATGTCTCCTTAGGTGGATTTTGAATGAGTTAAGTGAGTTTTTGGTTCTTACTGGTAGATTATTCCATAATAAAAGGCCGCCGCAGCACAATGAATGCTTTCGATACTCAGTACGGCATTTAGGGATTACAGGATCACGCCTGACAGATTGTCTTGTATTCTTATTATGAACTTGGCTTAATTCATGAAAGAAATTGGAATGATAATGAGCGCAGTGCAAAAGCATTGGAGCATCATTGCATAAATAACATGAGCACTTTATACAAAAAAAGATATAATTTAAATTTTTTTTCAACTCCATGAACTTTGTAGCTATACCTCTACTGAAAACGTATTCCTATCGAAAGGAGACAAAATAAAATAAGCTGACATTTTTGTATAATGATTAATCCTCATGCGAGATTTATAATTTATTTTATTATGACCTGAAAAGTGGAACTCCCTGAACTTATTATCATCCTTATTATCATCGTCATTATTATTATTATTACTATAACAACTTATTATTATCAGTGGTAGTATAAATATTATTATCATCATTATTATCATTATTATTATCATCATTATTATTATTATTATTATTATTATCATTATTATTATTATTATGTTCATCATTATTATTGTCATTATTTATCTTATTACCTGCAGTGCGTTCAGTAGGATGAAGAACCACTGTAAGAAGACGTCCTTGAATGAAGCCTGTAGTATAGCAAACACCCAAGTCATCCCAAGCATAGGTACCATGATGAGTACAGCACGAGCAGTAGCCCTGAGAAACAATGTAAATAGCTTTTCATTTTCTAAACAATTTATTTAGACATCTGAGCTGTGGTTTTACAAAATTGTATCCCCTTCGTCTTCGGTGGAAACCCAGCCAAAGAGGGTAATATTCCTAGTATCACCCTCTTTTACAAAAGCCTAGACTTTGCATGTTACAAAACCGGGCAATATAGCCTTTTATATGCCGCTTGTCTAGATTCTAGGCCTCTGATTTGTCAAATTTGCGGGCATGAAATTCACTACGGACTGCCGGCCGGGCGGTATGGTGAAAACTATTGACCGGGCATAGTTCTGCTTGCGCGTACAATGCATAATTATGTCTTTGTACGCGCGCGCGTAGCTATGGTAATTAAGATACGCGGGCGCGCGGCCGGCACCATACATGTACACCGAATGAAATTTCGAAAGAGCGATCGATGAGAATTACGTTACGGTACCGTATTTCATCTGTCTTTGAAATGAATTTCTAAGCTAAAAAAGGATGCGGTACATGAAACAAATGATGACTGCTTCTTTTTCGCGTTACGGTTAAAACCATGGCCTTCGGTGATCCTGCAACTGTCGTCTCGGGGCATATAGCACATACGTGCACAGTTGCGAGCTCACCTCGGGCCATGGTTTTAACTGTGCCCCTCAAAGCAGTCAACATTTGTATAGTATTTTCCCTGGTCTAACATCCGGGAACTTGGAGATCAGCTACAGTCATACGCGGCCGAAACAGTACGGCTGCGCACAAGAAATTATATACGCGCGTATAGTATTATGCGACGCATTTATAGCATTTATTATATCCCTCATTGAAAATTTCTTGCTCTTGGATTGGTCGAGAGCACTTCATGTGATTAATCATAATTCTACCAGAAAAAGAAATTACTCCGGGAGAAAAATAGGTTAGTGACGTCAAACTTTTCAGAGTATGATAGTTTTTTTACTATCATGCCTCCGACTGCCCCTTGCTCCCTAGAATCATTTCTCTTGACGCGTACGGCGAGCAGCCAGTAGTCTCCCTCGGGTAACTCCCGCGATGGGACGGCGCGGGCACCAGTGAAACTACGCCGAGCCCGAGAATTTTCATAAATCCATATAAAGAAAAGTGAGGGGGTGGGGGGGGGGGGGGGCGGACACTGAACAAAAAATAGCCGTCAATTTTGCTAAATATGCATGAAGTAACACTAAGCCCAGTAAATATTTACAATTGATGATTCTGTCAACCTATCTTGTCAAAGATTCTTGACAATTTGCATGAAATTGTGTTCGATTTACTGTTTAAAAGTGACCTGTCCGGACACACGACGTGTTGGTTATGTAAATGTAATTGGATGTAGGTCAGTAGATCAGCTGTTTCTCAAATATGCGCAATCGTACTAGCTATGCGCGTCGTAACGCGCACGTCATCAGTCGAAATCAAAACATGGCGACCTATGTCTAGCCTAGTGTCCGTTGAAAGGAAAAAAAAAAATGATTTTAATTGACGAGGACCAAAAACAAACCAGGATTGGAAACAAATGAAGTAGCCTATATTCAATTATCAGGTAAACTTTATCTACCGTGTTCGGTTATATCAGGTAAAATTTCATTTGAGTGTAAACTGTCATAATTAGACTAGACCTCTATGTCGTTTGACCCTTTTTAACTGTTTGTTAATACTGTTTTGTGTTACTTTTTATTTAGGGCTAGAGTCTAGACCTAGTAACAAAGTTAGACCTGAATATAGATCTATTTAACGTTAGCCTACCAGACTCTAACAGTAGTAGTAATTAACATTAATTAAATGCTAGCCGACCCGAAGACTAAGTTAGGCCTAACCTAGCCTTGTATTAAATTATTTTTTTATTTATTTAGGCCTAATCTAGATCTAGCCATATACTTTTCACTTTCGGAATTTCACCGATTACGTTACGGTATAGATCTAGATCTAGTACTACCCTTTAACACTTTATAATAGGATTAAAATGAACTTGATGTTATAGACAACCTAGATCTAGTCCTAAAAGTTAGAGGCCTATAAAAGAAAATTAATGTAAGGGCCTTTATTCTGAAATTTACTTCGATCTAAGTACGCCGGGTCGGTCTCAGGCTCAGCGACTATCAATCGCGTCAATCTATTCTAAGTTAGTTAGCGTCCACTGTGTTTTGCTCTAACCGTATATAGATCTAGATTTAACAACGCGAGATTTATACCATCTAACATTAATTTGCCATATCTAGATCAAAGTTAAATCCAAATATATTTAATTGTTGATGAGGGATATAAAACAAATATACAGGGCCTTTATTCGGAAATCTAGTGCGATCTATGGGGTCGGTCTCAGCGACCACAGTCAATCGTCTATTTCTCTCGGGGCTCTCGCCCCTCGAGGAAATAGACGACTGTAGTCACTTCGACCGACCCCATAGATCGCACTAGATTTCCTCGGGCCCTGTATATTTGTATATTATAAGGGTGACATGAGAAAATTAAAAAAAAAACATTGTCATTGCGCATTATTTTGAACTGGATATGTCACGTCAGAATGGCTATCAGTAAGATCAAGAAGATGTATTATAAGTAGGCTTGCTCTAGATTATTATTATTACTTTTTTTTTAATTTATTGAAATATATTTAATCAGGATAACAAGGATCAGATATAGGTACAAAATCTGTTTTACATTCTGGTCCTGAACAGATGATATGATATGATGGATAATAATAACAATATTGACTGGCTCCTACTTTCGGGAGATACGACATATATCACCCTCACTAGATCCATATTACCCTCGTCTTCGACTCGGGTAATATAAATCTAGTTCGGGGAATATATGTCGTATCTCCCTCAAGGCCAGTCAATGTTATATATATATTTGCCTTACACTTCTTATTATTTAACCCTCTATTTTTGTTTTTAGTTTCCTTCTCCCACGACATTCATATCCACGTAAATCTTCTCGTCCTCTCTTTGTTCTTTATTAAATCTATCCAATATTCTTTTCTTTTTCAAACTCAATGTCTAATTACCAAATGCAATAGATAAATGTGATTATACATGTATAGTTGGAAATATGACGAAACAAAAAACATCTGGTGAGTCTCTGAAACAACAAAGTGCATAAAAACAACGAGAGAGGTAACACATTCTTTCTTCTCCCTTACCAAAAATTAACCTTTAATCGGGGAAATATTTCATTCCCAGTTTGATACAAAATGGTTAACTTACTTGAGTCTGTCAGTATCGCTCTTCTTGGCATTCGCCTTCAGGGAGACGAAAGTGCGCATGATCAGGTAAAGGAGTACAACGTTGACCTGTAACAAAAACAGAATAAATACAACATGTTAAGAATTACTCCCGGGACAACTAACCCGGGGCAATTGTCCTAGAAGAGCAGCTGACCGGGTATAACCCAGAGGTTAGTAGGACTATTCCAGGGAGTAGTTACAATTTTGTTGTTGTTTATTGTATTTAATCAAACAACATTTTTTTCAATATTTAAAAGTACCAGACTCGATTAGCATTCATGCTATTTACACGTTCATTTTATCCTTAACTCTGTTGTATCTGAATTTGTATATCTTTTGTCATGTGTTTGTTATTGTTATTGGATAAATACATTTCAAGTTCAAGTTCAAGTTCAAGCATCGTTATCAAGCTTATTATTCTTGAATAGGAGGACTTGATAATTCTCTTTGGCTAATCTATGTAAGATGACCCCTTTTGGGAATTTGTTCTCGTCAGTTCCCTTCTCCTACTTCATGACCATACAATTTTATTTAAATCATCTACACACCACGCCTTTTCTTGTACGAATATATTTTTCCTCATTCAGGAGGGTGTGTTTGTGCGTGGGGTAAGGGGTGCAATGATAGACGTATTATAGACATCCTATATCACATCGCATCTATTCACCATCTATGCCGGAAAGTCCTTAGTTTTCGGGAGGTAGTCGTGTTTTCCGAAGGTTCATAATCCCGAAGGTTCGTAATTCCAAAACACGAATTTCCATAGCAGGGGGTTCATAATTCCGAACATTTGATGCATAACTCCGAAGGTTCGTAATTCCGAAAATGCAATAGAGCCCCACATAAATTTTCGGAATTACGAACCTTCGAAAATATGAACCCTGTTTCATTTTTGGAACTACGAACCGTCGGAGTAAAGAACCTTCGGAATCATGAACCTTCGAAAAAACGAACTTAATTTTGGAGGGCAAATGTGTTAATATTGGAATGTTTTTCTTGTTTACTTATGGGAATTTTTTATGCATTCTTGTTGGCAAAATTGGCCCACCCCTTCTTTAAGTTGTAAAGACATCCCTGAAAAGAAGAACAATCCCTTTACTATTTTTCATTTTTGTGACGTCAGAGTAAGGTAACAGTAGACTATTTCCACCAATTTTCGCGGCTTTCTGCGCTTTTGCGGCCCTTACTTGTACAAGTCAGGGGCTTTTTTGAGAGCCAAGTTTAATACACACTCGTGCTACCCCCAAGATAAAACGGCGGAGGCAAGTTTTGATGGCTTGGTGAAAATAGCGTCATTTTCTTGTGACAACAGTTGTACTATTGGGCTGATGAAAGAGCAATTGCGTTTACTTTAAAACATGCAAGTGACTTTATAAATGCAGTAAACTAAACTACTCAAAAGTAAGGGATATAGCACTAATATGCACTAACTTTAATAGAGGCATCAGCTAAAGCTATGGGATCTCAGCTACTACGTCCGTTAGGAAATGGTAAATTTATAGTCGCCTTGATGTAGTTTTAACTAGAGTCTCTAAAAACAGCGTATATTTGTTACTATCTGACTATTGTGTGTAGGCTACTTACCACCAAGACGAGACACACCTGCGCAAGCCATATCCACATAGTTCCATGTTTCACGTTCAAAAAGCAGCTGCGTAGTTCGGGGTAAAAAACGCGTTTTATTACATGTATTAAGCCAGTTCGTAATTACAACATGCCCGTGTGCAGGTAAAGGTTATTTCTACCGAATATTTGTAACGAAAGAGTGTGCACCATGATGTGATTTTACTGTTGTTGGTTAAATGAAAATGACATTTATTTTCATGTCACCCATATACAGGGTATTGGAGAATACAATCATACATGTACAAATAATCATTGTTGTAGTCAATCAAATAATTTACAGAGCATTTGAAGTATATCGTTCTCAAATACATGAACCACAAAAAGAAGAAGAAGAACCCCCCCCCCCCAAAAAAACAAAACAAAACAAAACAAAACAAAACAAAACAAAACAACAACGAAAAAAAACCAGGCAATATTATCAAACAATAATTAAATGAATGAAAGTATTTGAAAATTAATCCATGAATAACATGAATAATTCTACAATATTCCAAAGAAGGTAAATAAAGGCATCATCATATCATTCACTGAATATTATGCCGCAAATAAACTTTACTGATTAAAATTTGAGGTTCAAAATAATGTATTTCGAATGCGAAATAGAGGACCGAAGTGCTGACGTCATATTTGCTCGCCGTCCAGGTTACTTGTTCCAAACAACGGAGCCCGCGCATGAGGTTCACCGCGAAATCATTCAAGCAACAGGCTGGAGCAGAGCAAATTCAGATTTTGGCGCTAGTGTGATCACCACGCCACTGTTTAGCACAAATTATTGTTTGGAACCAGCAACCTTGACAACTTGGCCGGTATGACGTCACACTTCGGTACTTGCTCTATAAAGAAGTTTAAAACGAAGCATAATTTTCCTACAGGATTTGACCAGGCTGGAGCGAGTTTCGGATTTTTCACAAGTAGCGTATCCATCAAAACAGATGGCGTGCGCGTACAAATCGGGGGATTTGTAGTCTATTGGCTTATTTTGACCCCGTTCTCACTCACTTTGAAAGTGGACTTTTGGAGCGGTCTATCTAAGACCCGTTCCTCAGGAACGGTTCTTAGGTGAGTGTGAACGGTCAAAGTGGTCCAGGAAGTGGTCTTCTGGACCGCTCCAGAAGACCACCTCGGGGAGGTGGTCTTGAGGAACGGGTCTTAGACCCCGTTCTCACTCACTTTTGAAAGTGGTCTTAGTTAGACCGCTCCAGAGGAACGGGTCTTGAGGAACGGTTTGCTAGCGTTCACACTCCGAGCAGTTTTTCTCGCTCAAACCGCTCCACGATTCAAAGTGGCCTTGTTGCTATGGCAGCTCAGGTCAGGGGGTCAAATTTTTCGCGCGGAATACAAACTGATGTACCGTAGCGTGCCTGCCGGCTGCCCGATCGATTGCTTTTGCTTTTTTTCCCGCGCGGAACGTCACTAGCTCACTTCCGGTTGAAGTACGCTTTCGTTCACATTGCACGTTTAGAGCGGTCCATACCGCTCTTAATAAGACCCGTTCCTCAAGACCACCTCCCCGAGGTGGTCTTCTGGAGCGGTCCAGAAGACCACTTCCTGGACCACTTTGACCGTTCACACTCACCTAAGAACCGTTCCTGAGGAACGGGTCTTAGATAGACCGCTCCAAAAGTCCACTTTCAAAGTGAGTGAGAACGGGGTCTTATTAAGAGCGGTATGGACCGCTCTAAACGTGCAATGTGAACGAAAGCGTACTTCAACCGGAAGTGAGCTAGTGACGTTCCGCGCGGAAAAAAAAGCAAAAGCAATCGATCGGGCAGCCGGCAGGCACGCTACGGTACATCAGTTTGTATTGCGCGCGAAAAATTTGACCCGCTGACCTGAGCTGCCATAGCAACAAGGCCACTTTGAATCGTGGAGCGGTTTGAGCGAGGAAAACTGCTCGGAGTGTGAACGCTAGCAAACCGTTCCTCAAGACCCGTTCCTCTGGAGCGGTCTAACTAAGACCACTTTCAAAAGTGAGTGAGAACGGGGTCTTAGACCCCGTTCTCACTCACTTTTGTCAAATTTTTCGCGCGGAATACAAACTGATGTACCGTAGCGTGCCTGCCGGCTGCCCGATCGATTGCTTTTGCTTTTTTTCCCGCGCGGAACGTCACTAGCTCACTTCCGGTTGAAGTACGCTTTCGTTCACATTGCACGTTTAGAGCGGTCCATACCGCTCTTAATAAGACCCGTTCCTCAAGACCACCTCCCCGAGGTGGTCTTCTGGAGCGGTCCAGAAGACCACTTCCTGGACCACTTTGACCGTTCACACTCACCTAAGAACCGTTCCTGAGGAACGGGTCTTAGATAGACCGCTCCAAAAGTCCACTTTCAAAGTGAGTGAGAACGGGGTCTAAGACCCCGTTCTCACTCACTTTTGAAAGTGGTCTTAGTTAGACCGCTCCAGAGGAACGGGTCTTGAGGAACGGTTTGCTAGCGTTCACACTCCGAGCAGTTTTTCTCGCTCAAACCGCTCCACGATTCAAAGTGGCCTTGTTGCTATGGCAGCTCAGTTCAGCGGGTCAAATTTTTCGCACGGAATACAAACTGATGTACCGTAGCGTGCCTGCCGGCTGCCCGATCGATTGCTTTTGCTTTGTTTTGTGCGCGGAACGTCACTGGCTCACTTCCGGTTGAAGTACGCTTTCGTTCACATTGCACGTTTAGAGCGGTCCATACCGCTCTTAATAAGACCCGTTCCTCAAGACCACCTCCCCGAGGTGGTCTTCTGGAGCGGTCCAGAAGACCACTTCCTGGACCACTTTGACCGTTCACACTCACCTACGAACCGTTCCTGAGGAACGGGTCTTAGATAGACCGCTCCAAAAGTCCACTTTCAAAGTGAGTGAGAACGGGGTCTAAGACCCCGTTCTCACTCACTTTTGAAAGTGGTCTTAGTTAGACCGCTCCAGAGGAACGGGTCTTGAGGAACGGTTTGCTAGCGTTCACACTCCGAGCAGTTTTTCTCGCTCAAACCGCTCCACGATTCAAAGTGGCCTTGTTGCTATGGCAGCTCAGTTCAGCGGGTCAAATTTTTCGCGCGGAATACAAACTGATGTACCGTAGCGTGCCTGCCCGATCGATTGCTTTTGCTTTGTTTTGTGCGCGGAACGTCACTGGCTCACTTCCGGTTGAAGTACGCTTTCGTTCACATTGCACGTTTAGAGCGGTCCATACCGCTCTTAATAAGACCCGTTCCTCAAGACCACCTCCCCGAGGTGGTCTTCTGGAGCGGTCCAGAAGACCACTTCCTGGACCACTTTGACCGTTCACACTCACCTACGAACCGTTCCTGAGGAACGGGTCTTAGATAGACCGCTCCAAAAGTCCACTTTCAAAGTGAGTGAGAACGGGGTCTAAGACCCCGTTCTCACTCACTTTTGAAAGTGGTCTTAGTTAGACCGCTCCAGAGGAACGGGTCTTGAGGAACGGTTTTCTAGCGTTCACACTCCGAGCAGTTTTTCTCGCTCAAACCGCTCCACGATTCAAAGTGGCCTTGTTGCTATGGCAGCTCAGTTCAGCGGGTCAAATTTTTCGCGCGGAATACAAACTGATGTACCGTAGCGTGCCTGCCCGATCGATTGCTTTTGCTTTGTTTTGTGCGCGGAACGTCACTGGCTCACTTCCGGTTGAAGTACGCTTTCGTTCACATTGCACGTTTAGAGCGGTCCATACCGCTCTTAATAAGACCCGTTCCTCAAGACCACCTCCCCGAGGTGGTCTTCTGGAGCGGTCCAGAAGACCACTTCCTGGACCACTTTGACCGTTCACACTCACCTAAGAACCATTCCTGAGGAACGGGTCTTAGATAGACCGCTCCAAAAGTCCACTTTCAAAGTGAGTGAGAACGGGGTCTTAGTTAACTATTGTCACTGGCACGGAGTCACTAAACCACCGACCTACTAGGGACAGCCCAAAAGTTAAACATAACCAATATTATTGCTATTCTTGATCTTTTCAAATATTAATTTTTAATACTCCATTTCTTAACTATTCAGTATTGTTTTTGTGGCTTTCTGATAGCCCATATATAGACAATGTTTAAAAAAAAGGGATTACATCGAAATTGTATAAACACCGGCGGATTAAGGGCGAACAACCTTCAAGGGCCCATGCCAAGCAAATGCAAGTTGACTTTTGTTGATTTATGATACCCTGAGTCCCTGATCATCATTTATGTGGCAAAAATATAAATATATGTCATATATTTTAAAATAATTTTTCAGTATTTTTCTTCAGATTACTAGGATCCGCCCACAAAAGAGCTGCAAAACCACATTCCCCTTGTGCATCACTAAATCACCATCCAGAAAATATTAACTTTTCAATAGATATTGCCATGTCGTATAGTCACTGTCCATTTTTTTCTCACATTGCATTCTACAAATAAACCTTCACTTACCTTTCTTTTGCAGGTGCATTGTATCATGCCATTGTGAGAAAACACTTGACAGTGACTATCCGACGATAGCAATATCTATTGAAATGTTAATATTTTCTGGATGGTGATTGACAAGTGATGTCACAAGGGGAATGTTGGTTTTGCAGCTTTTTGTAATCGGAAGAAAAAAATACTAAAAAAAAGTGTTACAAAATATATGACATATAATTATTTAGACATTTTTTGGCAACATAAATGATGATCAGGGCATCGTAAATCAACAAAAGTCAACATGCATTTGCTTGGCATGGGCCCTTTCATTAGTAGAGAAGGGGAACCTTCGGAATTATGAAGCTTCGGAAAAACGACATGTAACACTCATGTATATACTTACGAACATTCGCCCCCGTATCCTTCTAACACACTGCCCATCAGAACGGCCACCATCACGACAGGGATACCTAGTGGGAAAGAGAAACAAAGAGTTCTCTTATCTTGTCTTGTCTTGTCTTGAAGATACTGCACAAAAAATGCCTGAAGACTCGTTGAAGTATGAAAACCGCGGGGTTTTTCAAGCGTACTGCGCTTAACATTAATTTTCTGTATTGTGTAACAAACAAATACGTGAGTACGCGTCAAGGTACGCGTAAGACCTTCGTTGCGTCATTGCCATTCAATTGCAAAGGAGAATGAAACCCTGGGGAAAAATCAGTTTTAATGAAAAGAAAGGATGGAGAGAAGCAATTTTTAAAAAGTTCCATCAAAATCGGTTACGAAATGAGAAAGTTATGAAAGTTTGAAAAGTCTCAATTTACTTTCTATGGTGATCCTCAAATTGGCGATGTTGCTTCAAAGTGACAGGTTTAGTAGTACAACTCTCCATACGTTTTGTACACAAAATTTCAAATTTTCCCCATTATTTCTCAAGGTGCTGCTTGTCTCCTTCTTAGCTCAAGATATATCATGGGAAAATGTATGACACAACATATGTTGAGTTCACAAAAAGACAAGCAGCATCTTTAGAGATAACAGAGAAAATATGAAATTTTGTGTACAAAACATATAGAGAGTTGTACTACTAAACCTGTCACTTTGAAGCAACATTGCCAATTTGAGGATCGCCATAGAGAGTAAATTGAGACTTTTCAAACTTTCATAACTTTCTCATTTCGTAACGGATTCGGATGGAACTTTTTTTAAATTGCTTCTCTCTACCCTTCCTCTCTTTTCATTAAAATTGATTTTCCCCAGGGTTTCATTCTCCTTTATAAAACGGGTTCAAGAATGTAGACATCCTGATTGGTCAAATAACACCACGTGACCGTGCAAAAAAAAAGTACTAACGCACGGCGAGGGGACTAACGCACGGCTAATCCGGATCAAACACTAAGATTGTAAGAAAACACTAAAATTCTAACACACTCGGCTACGCCTCGTGTGTTAGTACACCACGATAAAAACCTTTGTGTTGCCAGATCGCACTAACGCACTCCCAACCATGTATTAATAGTATATTAATACACAAAAAATCGCCGGTTTTTTTTTTTTTTTTTTTGTCTTTGTTTTTGTTTGTTTTTTGTTTTTTGTTTGTTTTTTTTTTGTTTTTTTTTTTTTTTTAGGGGGGGTATGCGGTTTGCAGGTTCATATGTGAACAAGCCTTCAGAGTGACTATCGACGTGCAGACCATCATGCAATCGTTGCAGCGCTTGAGTTACTTTACTTCTGTTTATTGTTAGTTTAACTGTAGCCACATCAGGGGTGTTCTTTGCAGCTGAGGGAAGTGCGTTCCACTCCACTACTGTTCTTGCGTACAAGGAGTTCTTGTAACAGGCCTTATATACTAGCCCTAATAACATTATTATTTAATTCATGTGATTGTCAAGTCCTTGGTTTTTAGGAAAATATTTTAGCTACATAACTGATTTTAGATGGGGTTAAATATTATTGTGCATGGGTCTCCTTGAATGAAGTCATAAGATGACTTTAAGCTCTCCTGTCTTCTAGGGTTTTCCATCCTAAGTTTTGTAACATTGTTGTGACACTACTACATGCCTGTACTCATTCGTTACAAATCTGCTTTGATTCCATCAACAAAATTCACGCTTTTCCTATGTTACAGTAATGGGAAAACTGAGAAAAGGCGAAAAGCTTGGAGGAGAAGATTGTGTGTTGGTAAAGGTAAAAATTGATTTGTGAGCTTTCTTATTCTGTTTAGGTTAGTTTCGAAGAATATTATAAGAGTTAATATCCCCTGAAAAGTATTACTCTTTAAATGCCCTCATATTCGAAATATGACGAGATAGCTGAAAAGTTTGGACCAAACTTTCATACCACTTGTGAGCGTGTGTGTGTGTGTGTGGGCACATGTGTGTGTGTGTGTGTGTATATATACATTTTTGTGCACAGTGAATGTGACTTTCAGCAGGACCGAGTCTGGTTGATTTAATGATTCCACAAACTCACAGTATACACCAATTTGTATATACTACAAAATTAACCTTTCCCAGTTGCTTCCAGAAAGTTTCTTTCACAATGTAAACGCATGACCATGATGACATAAACTCGACTTAGTAACTTTAGATTCCAATCTACCAGAGGCGGCGGAATGTCAGGCTCGGACGATGGAAGTGTGGGGGACTTTTTGTTTGGCGGACAAAAGGTACCCCCCCCCCCCACTTAGATTGTCCGAACCCAACGTTCCACCACCTCTGCAATCTACAAAATTATTTCAAAGTATCACAGAACTGTGCACAAGGAAGTTTTTAATCTCCCTCTTTCCTTCTCTCCGCCAACGACCATTATATCACTGGCATTGCTTCGAATCCTTACCCCAGACACAGTGCGCAGTGAGCCATCCCTTGACTAGAGCCTTAGGGGTACGAGAGGCCTTGTTGTGTCCATCACCACCATCACCCCTACCACCACCATCACCAGTCTTTTTTTTATATTTACATGACCACCATCACCAGTCTTGCACCACTGGCCTTATTATCAAACCTTACCCCAGACGCCCAGTAAGTTGAGCCATGGACCTACTGTAGAGAAGGTCATGGTTGAGCCTCCTTCGACAGATGCCTCTGGGGTTCGATAGGCCTTGTGGCAAACCACCACCACTACCACCACTGCCTGAATCACCAGGATAACCTCTACCAACATCATTATCCACTACCACTGGCATTACTACGAATCCTTACCCCAGACAGAGAGCACGATCATCCATCCCTTGACTGGAGCCTTATGTGTGCGAGAGGCCTTGCGGTGAAGCAGTGTCCCCTCAAGGATCATGGAGATACAGTAGGCAGTCAGGAGATAGTGCAAGATACCTGCTATGGCCCGGCAAATCCCCTTGGGTCGGGTTAGGTGTCATAAGAAGAGGGGGAAAAACAGAGTAAGTGTCATTATTTGTAGAAGAAAAAATGATAATAAACCTGTATGAGCACATAATATTGCATGTCGAAAATAAATGACAAGTGACTATACAATAGTCTGGACTAGCTGTCGTAGACTTACACTTAGATATCGTAGACTCAGACCAATAGTCAGTGATATACTCACCTTGTGGTGAGTCTGGTCCATGAAGAGCATGACCGTTTGGGCCAAGGCAAGCGAGATGGCGAGGCAGATATGAACCTTGACCTGATCAGAAATGTACAACCTAAAAAATAAGATAAAATCAATTCAGTTTAATGACAAAGAAACACCTAACTTGGGATCATCTTCATTGTGAAGCAAATGTGAAAGTTGTAAAACCTACAAATCAAATCAAATAAAACTATCGTGGAGGTGTCGTTGTGTAGTGGTTCATTCACTTGATTCTCAATCAAAGGGTTGATGGTTCGAATCCCAGCCGGGCACTAACGTCCTTTGGCAAGATATTAATCCACATTGCTTCTCTCCACCAATGGTAGAATGCGAACGTCAGTGTGGTTGGATTAGCACGAGTGCGCTTGTAAAGTGGCGCCTGGCAAGAATGCTCCGTTGTGGAGTGGAGATGGTGCATTATGATATGTGCGGAATAGCAAAACGAATCCACTTACCGGGGTAATAATAATTACATGTGAAGCGCTTAGAAACGTATAGTCTTAAAGATAAAGTTGAATTCTGGTCAAGTCAAGCGATTACATTGAGAAAGAAATTGTCTCAAAGCAATTGGGAAAGTTGACCATTTTAACATAAGAAATGGTGTATACTGTGATGTTTTGGATTCGTAGAAATGATAAGAAATGGACCAAATCTCGCCGAAAGGTACATGCACTGCACACAGAAATGGGTATATGGGACTGAAAACACTTGTGGCATGAATGTTCGGCTATTTCTCGTCATAATTCGAATATGAAGGCATTTGAAAAGCAATCCTTTTGAGGGGACATTTTTACTATGATATTCTTCCAAACTGACGTAAAAGGAAAAAACTATTTTTCATCTTTCCCAGAACTCATCCTTCTCTATAACCGCTAAGGCAATTATGGGTCAGAATTATATCTACCAGTCAAATCAAATCAAACCAGTTTGATTTACAAATATCAATGAATTCGAAATAATTCGATTATTCTTCATGACGAGACATATTCAAACTTTAACCTGGTCACTATGAACTGTACAACCTACAAATCAAATCAGATCAAATCAAATCAATTCAAATTTCAGATTATTTTCATGGCGAGGTAGCTACCAACCTTAACCTAGTTTGAATTGTACAAAGTACAGGTCCAATAAAATCAATTCAATTTTTTTGATGATGATAATAAATTCCTGAAACCGGATTATTCGTCACTGTTTTATAAGAATCAAAATACTGGAACAGACAAGACATTTCTTATGATTTGGCAAAATAACCTCGAGTGGAAAACGAATTTGTTGTACAACCTGTGTCTATTTCTGTTGCTTGACGCCAGGAATTAAAAAAAAAGAAGAAAAATCACCAACAAAACATTAAAATTTTCAAATTTACAATAACGTTTTTTTAAGTGGTATCAAGCAATTTGCTGAAGATGTGTTCCTCAGGTTCCAATGGACGTGAATTACAAGCATAATCCTTGGTTTCGTAGTCATTTTGGAGATATACAAGCCGAAAAAGACTTACTTCAGATAGGTGAAGATGACGACAGAAAGGAAGAGGGCAGCGATGGAGATGGCATTGAAGAATCGAGTCATCAACGTCTGAATTTTAAGGTTGGCACCGTCAATCACACAATCCTATATACACACACAAAAAAAAAAAAACCCAATCCTCTTTGTAAAATTCCTTTCAAAACTAAAATAGAAATAGCACATATTTTGCAAATTGTGCGGATATTAGAAATATGCATTAAAATTCATTAAAAAGATACACGATGATTATTTGATATTGGATAAAATTGTCCAAAATCAGTTTGATTAGATTCAGTGAAAGAATAATGATATTGATAATATTGATAATGATGATGATGACTATAATAATAATAATAATAATAATAATAGCAATAGCAATAACATAGTGATTATGTTAATAAGAGTAATAATGATTATAATAACACTAATGATAATAATGAAAATAATGATAGTAATGACCATAATAATAATAATAACAATAGAAATAAAGAAGATAGTAATCAGTATGGTTATGATAAAAATGGAAATAATGATAACAACAATCAACATAACTATAGTAGTACGTAGCAGTTGGATTAGTGGTGGTAATAATAATACTGAATAATACTGAAAATAACAATAATGATAATAATAGTAGTAGTAGTAATAATAATAATAATAATAAAGAAAATAATTGAAACAATAACAATAACGATGATTTTTGTCACATGGAACCCGATGTTCTGTAGGCTCTATTCCTTTTTATTCGGATCATGATTGCTAATAAAGTGCCTGATCCACTGACATTTTAGGAGCCTTTGTAGTCCTAAAATATCTTACAAGCAGAAAAAAAAATCATATTTTTCGGCAGTGCCCCTCTGATTAAAATCTTACTGTGTACTTAAGGTATGTCAGATTTGGTTAAATCGATGGGGTGGGGACTTGTGGCCACGCCCTCCCCCCCCCCCCCCCAAGATCCGTCACTGGTTTCAAAGTCAGAATACATGAGTACATCAACTATAAAATACCTCAAACTGCAGAAGCACTGCGAAGCTGGTGGTATGGTTACAAGCACACGTGACATGAGACTCATTGTAAGTGTGAGCGTAGCAGCCATAATCGGACCACCTAGCAAGATGAAAAAAAGAAAAAAAAGAATGAGTCAATCAATCTTAGGAGTAATATGAACTGTATAAATACAATGGTATACTAGAAGAATATGAGAACTGTAAACTGTCAATTTCGGGGTATGTTAGGTCTTAAATAACATTTCGAGCAGGTCGCTAGATACTGTATGGCTTCGGGGTGCCAAGTGTAACATTTGCCATATGTAACAAATTCAATGATTCTGTAACAAAATCACTCATGCTAATTATTGATCGCGTCCTCGACATCGGTCTAGAGACTGATTTCGTCCAAAAAAAGCGATTAGTCAAAATGTATTTGTTACAGGAACACTGATTTTCTTCCAAGTATTATTGACAATTCATGACTTGATTTGTGGTAGGTGACAGACAATGTTATTGTTGTGTCCTGAATTAAGTTTTCAGGGTTACACCAAGTATTCTTTCAAAGAAAAAAGATCCCTGAAAAAACTTGACTTAAAAGTTTCCACACTGTGAGAAACGCTGATTAAGAAAATACAGAGTAAAATAATGAGTATATGTTTTGAAGTAATGTCATAAAAATTCTCCCAATAATCATCAGACTTTACAGTATGCAAACTTCAGATCGATTCCAGGTTTAACTGTTAATCACCCATTCTCTTGTATATAAAAGATCTTGAAATTATTCAAAAGAAACTTTAAATTCAAGAAGGTAAATATTATATTAAAAAACAACTTACTTTTTTACATCTTCAGCAAAGTAGCGGCAAACCCTCTCTTTGAACCCACCCTGAATAAAAGAAAAGAAGGAGCATAAAAAAGGGTTGATAGTTTGTCTGTAGTGGTTGGCTTCATGCAATGCCTGTCCAGCTGCCTAGGACCCTGTTTCATAAAACATGTAGTCACTAACAAGTCCCCAAATTTTACATCAAATTCGTTCTCAGCCAATCAAATGCATTGATTTCAATAACTTGCCATTGATGACAGGTTTCGTGAAAACAGGGTCCAGGTCTGATCCCGAGTCTTGTCTCTCTCGGATGGTGACGTGGATCAAAGCTCCCAAGACATGCAAATGTTTTGAATTGTGTGCCTAGAATTCTGTTGATATGTGTACAGACCATAAACTGTTTGATCTTTACCAACTAATCATGTAAACTCTATCCATATTAACTTGTAGTTCGGTAATTTGTTCATAGTTGAAGGTCGAATGCTGCATAAAATTAAGATGCAATGTCAAAACTTCAAAATGGGAAATCTTCTGTACCTCAACCCCAGATATGTGAGAGGTATTTTTTCCGTCTACAAATGCATACAATTTTTTAAGGATCAATTCAAGAACGTCGTTATACGCACCTGTATTATTTGCGAGCTACTTGTTATTCCAACTGAATATATGTATACCCTGTAACTCTCTTGTGTTCACAGCGTTTCATGCAATTTCAATAATATACATCAGGGTCCCGTTTTTATAAAACTTGTTATCAGTAACAAATGCCACCTTTCTATGACAAATTTGCTCTCAGCAAATTAGATGCAAGGATTTCAGTAGCTTATAAGAACTATCGTAACTTTTTATTGATAACAAGTTTTATGAAACGGGAGCCCTGATTCAGATTCAGATCGAGTTATATTTTATTGTCCAAGGCAGGACAAAAGGACAAAACAGAGCCAGTGGTGGTCACACGAGTAGAGGCCCTTCCGGTACAAGAGACTATAGATAGTCTATGGTCACCGCTGTGCAGTGCCCTCAGTATGTAATGTAATGTAATGTAACATCTTAATACACTTTGGATATTGCTAATGATTATGAAATTATATTCCAAACCGTTCAGACTAGACGAAATGAAACTTTACTCTCTCTCTCTCTTAACACTTAAAAAGAGTGATTTTTCATTTAATTTTCACTCCCCCTGGAGTGACGTCAGTGATTGCTCGATTTTGTATCCTCACCGTATCGTCAGACTCGAACGTCAGGTATATCATTGCGCCCTCATCGAGAACGATCTGCACTCCGCTCTCATCAATGAAGACGATGTCGAGGACGATGGAATTAACGACCAGCTTGGTACCGGTATCCTCAGCGGCCTCCACACTGTTATCCTCATCAGGAGACTCACTCATTGACGGATCGTAGATAGTAGCAAGGGCAGTCACTAAAACACATGTTGAATAAAATAGTATGTATGTAAGTATATACGATTACATACACACACACACACACACACACACACACGCACACCCACGCACACACACACACACATATATATATATATATATATATATACACACACAAGTGTAAAGAAAAGGAAATAACATATTCCACAGCTTTGGCAACTATCGTGGATTATGAAAATGAGAGAAAAATGGTTGCGTAGCTTAAATCAAGATTCTCCAGAGCTGTCCTCCCTTTTGAAATTTTTACAAAGGTTAAAATATTTCCGCCGAGAATCAAACCCGGATCACTGGCTTAGAACGCCAATGCCTTAACCATTAGACCACGGATATGGGCCAATGGTTTCGGCGACATCAGATTCAATTGTGGGCTGTCGGTCTTGAGGGTTGTCGCTCTCGTGGGCTGTCGGTATTGTGGGCTGTAGATATATCTTACCTCCTACCGCGAAGGGTTGATTTAGGGCTATAGCCACTGTCTTATCGCCGTTCACTGACTGAACCTTCAAGTCGACAGGTACATTGGGCTCAAAAGACTGGACGTTGGTGCCTAAATTTAGGATTTAGAAAAAAAATAAACAAAGATATAAATTTGAATAAAAAAGGCCCAACAGGAGGGTAATTATGTATCCGACTAACTTTTAGGCAATTTTGTGCCCAACTTTGGTAATCCCTTGCACAGTAACCATCTCCATTTACGACAATTGAGTCAAATTTAGCCGACTTGGGCAAATAGAAACTAACAAACAAACAGACTAGTCTGAGGGAATAAAGTGTAACAAACCAATCAAGAAATGATAAATGAAAGAGATCGAGCGGGAATTAAGAGGATAATTTATGGTTATGCCACTTCTATAAACTTGTCAGACAACAGTTAGATGAATTAATGCTTTATCGTAAAGGTATTGGTGACAATGAAAATGCTTTACTATTTCTCGTCTTTCAAACAGAGATGTGTCACGATAAGCAAACGATATACATTTGAATCAAGTACAATTGGTAATTCTATGTAACATTGTTTAAATATATTGAAAACACGTTATAGTTAATAATACCAAGCAGTACGCAGTAATGTTTCTTATCAATTAGGGGACCACACAGGAAAAAAAGGGGCCATTATTTTTCCTGGAGTATGATTTCAAAAGTCACGCCACATTCCCCCAACTCGCTCATGGAGGGGGGGGGGGGGGGGGGCAAATCACAAATCTAAACGTAAAACGCAATTACAATAAGCCCTAACCTACTCCCTTTGACGTAATAAAGGAAGAAGCTAATGACGCCGGAGCAATAGTCGGATCCTGCACTTTAAAGGGGAAGTCCACCATGATATCAAGTTGGTTTTAAAAGAAGCAGAAAAGTTAAAGAAACAGATCAAGGAAAGTTTGAGCAAAATAAGCGATAATAAAATTTTGGAGTTGTATTCCATCAAACACAAATTGGCAACTCCGTGACGTATATCTTGCGAGGTCTCTCCCATTTGCCGTATAGTTAATAAATCATAAATTTCCATTTTTATCTAAAGATATATTTTATCATATATGCACCCTAGATATAACCATTGCACTTATGATTTTACACAAAATATGTATGAAGAAATCTATTCCCTCATCATAAAAAAAAAATAAATAAATAAATGAAAAAAATTATGAATTTTTCTGTACAGAGCAAATGGGGGAGGAGCTCTCGAGACTAGTCACGGAGTTGCCAGTTTGTGTTTGATTGCTCACAACTTCAAAAATTATAACTACCTTATTTCTAATCGGATTTTGCTTTAAATTTCCAGTATTCCGTTACTCTCATTTTTCTGTTTTCATTCCAATCAACTAAATACCAGGGTGTACTTCCCCATTAAGATCGCAACCTACCGGGACATGTCTGATCCACTGTGATGTCACAGCTTTCTGTCTCGCCGATCTTGCTACCATTCTCAATACCATCGCATTGAGAACTGACTGTGATCTCGGTAGAGTTAGAGCTGCTCTCGACTTTGCTTACAACGATTTCCGAGTTGCCTTCAGGTACATGCATCATGTAAACGGTGGAGATGTAGTTGTCATTTGACGAGACAGCTGCAAAAAAATAAGATCAAAGTACGTTCGGAGTAAACACAAAAACACACACAAACATACATACACATACCACACACACACACACACACACACACACACATAAATAAATATATATATATATATATATATATATATATATATATTTCAAAAAGTTCTGCGACGGAGATTAAAAATTGAGAGATACACAAAATAAACCACTCCGTTAGATTATATATATATATATATATATATATGCGCTTTTGCGCTTCTCCTCTTTTGTTTTCTTTTTCTCTTCTTTTATGACGTTTTATTACGTCTCTATCTTTCTCTCTCTCTCTCTCTCTCTCTCTCCTCTCCTTTCTGATCTCTACCAAGGTTGCGCTGGTATCCATGGAGCTTTTGCGGTTTTTTTTTTTTTTTTTTTTTGCGCTTCACGCTCTTTTGTGTACCTAACTAATAAATTTCATCATTTCCTGATGAAGGCCTATGGCCGAAATTTCGAATTTTTTTCATCTTATACGGACTTTTCATTCCTATTTTGTCTATAACTTTGCAAGTCCGGAGCAGATCTATCTTTAGATATATATATATATATATATATATAATATGTGAGAAATTTGTTCTAATACTAAAGCACTAGAGTGCCTAGAAATTTTGTTTCAATCACCTTCTATATTTCTATATTATCTATTAAAATCGGATGAGGTAGTTCGTTAAAAGTATTACTAAATAACATGTTATTTGTTTTTTTCCTAGATTTAGTGATAACTTGTGAGCCTTAATCCATATTGCAACTGAATCCATTTCAGAATTAATCACTTTACATAAAGTTTCTAGGCTTTTATGCGAAAAAATACATTAGTGTCATCTGCATACATAATGAAAGTCAATGAATTTGATGATCTATGAAAGTCATTTATATACAAAATAAAAAGTAAAGGGCCTAGAATAGAACCCTGTGGAACATCACAATTAATATTTCTTAATTGAGACATGTCATAATGTGAAAGTTTGCTTAAGAGAATTTCATGATCTATAGTGTCGAATGCCTTAGAGAAGTCTAAGAACATTCCTAATGTGTGGGTACCGTTATCAATAGAACTTGTAATATTATTAATTAGAGACAGGAGAGCATGTGTTGTATTATGGTGTTTTCTAAATCCGAACTGAAATTCATGTAAAATATCATTATTATTCAAAAAAAGCCATTGTACGAGTAAAAACTACTTTTTCCAGTATTTTGGAAAAAGTGGTTAACAAATATATTGGCCTGTAGTTTGATAGCGATAAGGGGTTATCCTTTTTAAATATAAATAACTGAGATTTTTATCAGTCTTCATTTGTGTCAATATAAATATAGAAGTATATAAGAAATATCAGCATGTATCTTTTTATTTTCTGTATTATAAGGCTTAACTGTTATATCAAAAATGTTCTTTGATTTTTTTTTTCTCGTTAGTCTTGATCCCAGGTTTGGCAAGAATGTAGTATCATTTTTCCCCCCTAAATAAGGAAACAGATATTGGATATGCACGTTTCGACTCTTAAGAAATCGTAATAACTTCGAACAAAGTTCGTATCGTATTCTTGGATAACTCTTAGCACATCATGGAAAATGTCCAATGCTCACGTTTGTGCCCACGATCATTCAAAGCCATACATCCCTGCAGACGTAGGCGCCTGATACATGTATAATGCTACTTACTGTTACATTTGAATACATGAAGGATTGGATGTTTACCTGGGGTACACGGGGTATGTGGAATGATGACGTAATAACATATTCCAGGGCAGAGACTGGGTTCGAGCTCCGTTATGATATCTTCGATGACGTCACAATGGTCAGCCCCTCCGCATACCTCTTCAATACGACAGGTTGCGTATTGATGACTAGTGGGAAATGATGTACTTGCGGGGTTTGCCATTTCGAAGGTGTCGTAAGTGATACTACTGTTTGAAGACAGGCTAAAATTTGTGCACGTCAGCGCCACGCTGCTACACGGACTCGCTGTATATTAGAACATTCGAAAGAAATAATCATTATAGCACTGGCGGATTCAGGTAGGGGCACAATGCCCCCGCCACCGCCCTTGTTAAAAAAAAGTGGCATACCTTCTGTACACCCCCTCCCCCCCCCCCCCAAATGTCCCCTCTCTTTAAAAGTTATAATCCATTTTAACTCTTTCTTTCTTTTTTGCTTGTCAGAAAATATTTTTCAATAGTGCCCCCTCTTTTTTTCAAAATCCTGTATCTGCCCCTGACCACAGTGTTCTTAAGTAACGAACTTCAGCCCTTGGATTGTTCTCATAGTGTCACATGATATTTTAGATTTGTACCTATTTACATTGTAGTTAATTTTACATTATCTATAGTATATTTTGTAAGTTTTCATGCATTAATTAATCTGTTCTGTAAAGCGCTTTGATCAGTTTTAAATTGGATATAGCACTATAAAAGGAAACAATTATTTATTACTATTCTTCTTCTTCTTCTTCTTCTTCTTCTTCTTCTTCTTCTTCTTCTTCCTCTTCTTCTTATTATTATTATTATTATTATTATTATTATTATTATTATTATTATTATTATCATTGATATGATTGATATTATTATCATTATTATTATCATATTATTTAAGGTTTAATTTGTATACAATTTGTAAATGTGTCAATGCCAATAGCAATGTTAGGTAATACATGTACTATATATGTGTCACAGATTAATTATTTGTGTATAATTTTAAAAAACATAATTAAGAAGGAATAGATATTTTGAAGGAAAAAACCCTTTTCACTCACTGTCATTGGGAAATGTTACGCACGTGCTGGCGGATACCTGTATAAAAAACAAAGAACAATAAGGAAACATGATTTTTAAATTATAGTTAATCGATGCGGTTATATCATCCAAGTCCGACTTGTATTCCATAGGGTGACAAGACATTTGCTCCTGCGATATTTGCTCCTCCGTCTATATCTCGAAAGGTCAAAGGTTAAGGTCAAGGTCATGATTTGGTTTTTTGTTAAGGACAATATGAAGATTAGGATTAGGGTTAGGGTTAGGGTAAGGGTTAGGTTTAGGTTTAGGATTAACATGGCAAAGTTTGACCGGAGCAATAGTCGCAGCAGCAAATGCCATGGAACCATTCCATAGTTCTGTTTTGTCTATTTATCTCTCTCTCTCTCTCTCTCTCTCTACCATTCCCTTTACCAATCATAGTAACCATTAACCTACAGTAATATACATACTATGTGTGTGAGAGTGTGCGTGTGTGTGTATAAATAGATGTACATGTGCTTTTGTATATATATATATATATATATATATATATATATAAAGTATATATATATGTATGTATATATATATATATATATATATATATATATATATATATATATACATATACATACATACATATGGCTCAAAGAGACTAGAGGATTGTATTGGCAGCTGGTCTCTCTCTACACAGGCTCTCTTTAATACAGATATCTTTTAGAAACAATGTTCAAGAGAAACGAAAAATGACAGGTAATCTCTATACAGCCGGCCGCTAAAGCAGACGTATACGTTCTCTCTGTCTTTTTATCTCTATCAATTTAAAAATTAGTTTCTACCTATAAAAAAGGTGCCGATCCCTCGTGAACAGACGACTTTAACCAGCATGTTTCGCTCCAAATATGTACATTATCTGCGGCATCATTAATACTTCAATAAACACCGTCAAGCAGACACCACACCGACTCTACAGTACGTCCCAGAAAAAAATTTAAACCCGTAAACAAAGGGTTATTGTGACCAATGTGCTCTATGACAATGATTTTCTGATTTCCTTTCAAGATAAAGTTGAGTTAAGGTCATGAGATTGAATTGTGAAACAAATTGTCTCAAAGCAACTGGGAAAGGTTGATTATATAGCACATAATAAAAGAATTGGTGTATGCTCCAAAACCTTACAGCATAGTCTATGCTGTAAAGTTTTGGAATCAACAAAATGATAAGAAATTGACTCAATCCTGCCAAGAGGAAAGAAAAATAAAAATGAAAAGAAAATGAGAAGAGGAACATCAAGAAGGAAAGGAGTAGAAGAACAAGAAGAACAAAAAGAATGTTAATAGAAAGAAGAATAATGAGAAGGAATAAGAAGCGGAGGAGGAGGAGGGCTACTGTACTTCATTCCACGTTATTTTTAATGGAATTGTGAAAAGAAATCTAAAACAAACGAGAGTATTGCTCTCATGAAACAACCTTGCAACATGTTAAAGTAATCTGGCGATGCCGCTATACTTTGATAATGAAAGCATCTACCAGCCATGATGAATTGCTATGGCAACGTCACGCTAAAAAGCAAGTTGGTTGGTTGGTAACTTGGCACAACCCATACATTAATTACACTCATATAACGACGTGTTTTACTGGAGTGTATAAGAAAGGTATACGGATATACATCATGTATAATTATACAGTATACCGTATAGTAACTTTTGCATTCGTTTTTTTTTTTAATTACAACTTTATCTCCCAGCGCTCCCGCTACCCTCTACATCCCTTTCTTGTCTCTCTCTCTCTTTCTCTTTCTCTTTCTCTCTCTTTCTCTCTCTCTATCTATCTATCTCTTTCTTCCCCCTCCCTTTCTTTCTCTCCTTTCCTTTTATTGTAATCTCTTATATAGCTTGAAAGGACTATTTCGCCTACTCATATGCTTCATTATGTTTAGATGTAGTCTACACTGTATGTTCCTCTCGAAAACGCTCCCCTTCATTCATGTTCATGCTTTTTTTAAGCCGTAGGGCCTACTGTTGAACATCTCACTATCTTCTATTCTCTGCCTCTCTCTCTCTCTCTCTCTCTCTCTTTCTTTATTCATCTCTCTTTCACTTTCTCTCTCCCTCTCTCCCTCCCTTCTTTGAAGGCATATCGAACCCTCCTTTCCTATCTATCGCTCCCTTTTGTGTCCCTTTTCCCTTTGTTATTTTATAAGCCGTGTTTTAAACTTCTCTTTCTCTCCTTCGATCTTTCTCTATCCCCCCCCCCCCCTCTCTCTCTCTATTTCTCTCCTTTCCTTTTATTGTAATCTCTAATATAGCTTGAAAGCACTATTCCGCCTACGCATGGGCATCATTGTTTATATCGGTTACTCTCGAAAACGCTCCCCTTCATGCTTTTTCTTCCAATATCTTAAGATAAAGTTGAGTTATGTTTATGCGATTACATTGTGAAAGAAATTGTCTCAAAGCAATTGGGAAAGGTTGATCATGTCTACATAAGTAGTGGTGTATACTGTGAGGTTTTGGAATTATCAAAATGACAAGAAATTGACTCAATCCTACTGAAAGTCACATGCACTGCCCACATACATGACTGTAAATGGGTATATAGGACTGCACATGCACGTGGCATGAATGTTCGGCTATTTCTCATCATATTTCGAATATGAGGGCATTTGAAGAGCAATCCTTTTCAGGGGACATTTCTACTATGATGTTCTTCCAAACTGACGTAAAAGGAACGAGAAAGCTCACAAATGATTCCCCCCCCCCCCCCCCACCTTTCCCAAAGTTTAACCTTCTCTTTAAGCTATGCTTGGGAACATCCCACTATCTTTCCTTTCTAGCTCTATCGCCCCCCCCCCCCCCCTTCTCTCTCTCTCTCTCTCTCCTTATCGTACATGGTCATCTCAAATATAACTTGACATACAATAATATTCAGCCTGCAACGTACGCTGTACATGTATATTACTATCTACGTTAGATGTGAAACCATCTCCCTGATCAAGTTTAGATCAAAATTTCAACAAATCAAACGAAATCCAATATGATTCTAACCCATAAAGAACCGAGAAAGAGCAATAAACAACCCTTTTATGCTGGGGTTATGAACGGTACTATTTACCCTTTTGAAAATATACGTTGCAAATTCAGTCCAAAGGTGACGGAAAGCAAGATGCTATGCATGCAAGGCCACAGTGTTATGGAATTCCTCTGTGAATATTCCTTGGCCCTGTTTCATAAAACTTATCATCAATAACAACTGCCACATATCTATGACAAATTTGTTCCCAGTCAATCAGATGAAAGTATTTCAGTAGCTTATAACTGTTATTGTAACTTGTTATAGAAATCAAGTTTTATGAAACGGGGCCCAGTTTAGTTATGATGATAACTTTTACAGCAAGACAAATGGAATTTCTTTTTCCTCTTTATAAGCTTGTTTTCGATTGTGGGTGAAAACATTCCTGAACGTTTTATGAAGAAGAATTTACGATCAGTATTGAAAAGGAGTGGGGGATAATGTTGGATATAAAACCATTCGTTACGCGGGACAAGTAACTGTAAAATCATAAACCTCTTTATAACTTGATAAATACTGTCAAAGGAATGCCATTCCTACCCATATCATGTATATATGGCATTACCATTTTTAACGCATGAAAGTTCCAAGAGTTAAAGGGTACCAAAGCAATCACGTAAAAACATGTACAGCTTTAGTATGTTTTAAAATCAAATAAACTTTACCAGGCACTTTACTGATGGACGGTTAATAGTTAAGGGGTAAGAAGGAAATAATAAAATAACATGAAACCCCACGCACGGAACCCAAGTTTGACTTGGGTTACGTGCGCCCTCTTTTCTGTGCGAGCGCATACACGTGCGTCGAATATAGAAGCTCGTATTTCAAATACAGTATTCTTACATACAAAGCAAATAACTATGTTTGTTGTTGATCGGTACTCTCTAAATGGTACACAGAATAAGTAAAGAACTAAAGGTGCTCCCCGCATACAAAACAAACATGGATGACACAAAACAAGGAATAATACAGGCTATCAACAGATGCCTATCCAAAATTGTACTTAATCAAAGGTAGGGGGCGGGGCTGAGGACGGCCATCTTCCATTGTATTAAATATAACGGAAAGACTAACAGACTAACCGTAGGACGTGTTTTATTTGTTTTGTTAGTATTTAGTAACAAACAACGAAGAATAATGCAGCTAAACTAATGCACCTACAAAATGGCAAACATAAGCATTGCATTTTTTTTTTCAAAGTTAAACTGAAGCACCTAAAATGCCCTAAAGCAAGCAAATTACTTCTAGATTAATGAATATACACTGATCAACTCAAAAACAAGCGACAGCGCCACTGCCAGTTTGGTATTTGGAAATCGCATGAGGATATTTGTTGTCACAAAATCCAGACCTGCCTACACGGTTTGACGTGAATTTTAATGTTCGAGTCTCATCTACATTCCTCCTGGCATTTCACTCAATGTTAAGTTTTATATCTATTGATATTCTTTTCAAACTTTGATGTGCTATGGAGCAAAATAACCCTGGCATAATCACCAGCAGCTCATCAAATTATTATTACGTTATTCATTTTTTTGATTAATTGGATTTATCCGAAGAATATGGAAATTGGCGATATCGAGAGATAGAGAGAGAGAGAGATAACCTTCAAATTTCCCTTGTGTTATACAAGGTAATACAGTAAATGTACACTCGACTAAAGTAATTTAGTTAGTGAGAAGAGAATAATTTATAATAAGCATTTTGACACTGCGTATTGAAGGTTACCGGGATGAATCTTTGGAAATGTGGGTTGCCAAAAAGATGATATTCAATATTCATCATCGCCATTATCATCATCATAGGCATACGGGAATAATTTCCCCAGAGGGAGATTGACTCTTTAAAAAAAAAAAATTTCGTTTTTTTTTTTTTTCGCTGTTTGTTCATTTAGCATACATGTAGCAAGTTTAATAATATAATTTCGTAACTGAAACATACTGGATAAGAAAAAACAGACAAATAAACCATGTCGCTTCCAATGATCTCTACGTAGACAGTAAACAAATAAATATGATTTAAACCAATTAAAAGACACCCCTCTGACACCATAATATTGCAATTTTTGTAATAAAACATCATGAGAAAGGGAGTCGAAAGCTTATAGAGAGATCCATAAAAACACCTTTGACTTCTTTACCTGCCTTGAGCTCTGTAATTATCCGATCATGAATTTCAATAACTGCCATGTCTGTAGAGTAATTTTGGCGAAAACCGTATTGACTATCATATAATACATTATATTGCAGTAAAAAAATATACAGTCTATTAAAAACTAATTTCTCTAAAATTTTTGAAAAACATGGTAAAATTGATATTGGGCGGTAGTTAGTAAATAGACTAGGATTATCCTTTTTAAAAACGGGAACGACTTTGGCTATTTTCATTTTTGAGGGTACACAACCGGTAGTAAAAGAAGAGTTAAAAATGTGTAAAAGGGGTTCAACAATAGAGGGTAAAAATGTGTTTTACAACAGATGGGTCAATGTCATCAAATCCACTACTTTTACCAGGTTTAAGCGATTTACCAATAACTAATATTTATATTTCGTCCTTTGTGACTGGTTTAAAAAACATAGTATGCGAGAGTGGTTTCTTCATGTAGAAGTGAAACGAATTAAAATTTCCATCTCGATAATTATTACTAATATCTGATCCGATGTTAACAAAATATGTGTTTGAATTTTCCGCAATTTCACAAGGATCTCTAATATGAGAACCATTGTTTAAAAAGTAATTTTCTTTATCAAATGTATCCTTTTTCCCCAAAAAACACTGTTTAAAAGTTTCCACGTTTTGTTAGAATTATTTTTACAGATTCAAACTTTTTAAAAATAATAATGCTTCTACTCTCGACGAAGACACGAAGTAACTTTATTACGAAATCGTTTATATTTGTCATGATTAACTTCAGTCCGAGAGTTTAAGAATGCCCTATAATATCGATTTTTCTTTTTTTATAAGTTTCAAAATATCAAAGGTAATCCATGGTTTCCTGTTTCGTTTGCGTTTCTCCACAAGCTTTGTACTTATTTGTAGGTGTTTGTTATACATGTTAACGAAAATATCACAAAATAGGTCGTACGCCCTCTCCGGCTGACTCTCTTGACATACTTCTGACCAATCCACAGTCAAAAGATCTGCACATAAAGAATTTAGGTTAGCAGGGGAGATGTTCCTATATGTGAGTGCTTTTTGCCTATTGTTTTTGCGGGATGTCAGAAAAGTGGGATACATGAAAGATTGGGAAATGGTCAGAAATATCTGTTATAAAGGCACCCGACAGAGGAGAATGACTAGAAACATTCGTGAAGATGTTATCAATTATTGTAGACGATCTATTATTGACGCGCGTGGGTATGTCAATAACTGGATAAAATCCAGATGAGATTACTGAGTTGACAAAGTCAGGTATTTGTGGGCTTTTAGATTTTTTCAACAAATCGATGTTCAAGTCACCCATAAAAAAAGACGCGTTTGTGATTTACTTCATTGTAATTCATCAGTTTATCCAAAAAAAAAAGAGGTAAATGAAGAGACCCTAGATTTCGGTTGGCGATATTGATACCGAGATGGTGTTGAATTAACACCCTGGTTTTTTCAGTTTTTGCAGTGTATCACCACCACCACCAACACCACCACCACAACCACTAACACCATTATCAATCATCATCAACATCACACTATCACCATTATCAATCATCATCAACATCACACCACCACCATTATCATCACAACCGACACTATTATCACCACCACAACCAAAACCACCACCACCACCACCACCACCACCACCAATACCACCACCACAACCACTACTACCATTATCAATCATCATTAATATCACACCATCACCATCCTCATCACAACCAACAATATCATCACCAGCACCGACACCACCAACACCACCGCCACCACCTCCACCACCACTACCACTACCACCATTATCAATCATCATCAACATCACACCATCACCATCCTCATCACAACCAACACTATCACCACCACCACCACTACCACTACCACAACAACCACCACCACTATCACCACCACAACCACTACCACCATTATCAATCATCATCGTCACACCATCACCATGCTCATCATAATGAACACTATCGTCACTAGCACCACCACCACCACCACTACCACCATTATCATTCATCATCAACATCACACCATCACCATCCTCATCACAACCAACACTATCACCACCACCACCACCACCACCACTACCACTACCACAACAACCACCACCACTATCACCACCACAACCACTACCACCATTATCAATCATCATCAACGTCACACCATCACCATGCTCATCATAATGAACACTATCGTCACTAGCACCACCACCACCACCACTACCACCATTATCATTCATCATCAACATCACACCATCACCATCCTCATCACAACCAACACTATCACCACCACCACCACCACCGCTACCACTACCACAACCAACACCACCACCACTACCACCACCACAACCACTACCACCATTATCAATCATCATCAACGTCACACCATCACCATCCTCATCACAATGAACACTATCATCACTAGCACCACCACCACCACAACCACTACCACCACTACCACTACCACTACCACTACCATTATCATCATAATCATCATAATCTCTGTCATTATCAGTCATCATCATAATTATCATTAGCAGCAGCAGGGTCACTCAGTGAGATGGCCTTGTGGGTCATTACTGCTTATAACATCGGACTGTTTTCATCATTTAACATGTTTAAAGATCAGTCAGAATGACCATTCTTTTGATATAAAATTCTGTGACAAAAATCTGGCGAAAAAAGAAAGAAAAAAGATTTATACAATCATGCGGCTCAACTTAATTAGGCTTCAAAGATTTTTCATGAATTATCTCATCGTCTTATTCTTTGAATACATTTGAAATGTTTAACCTATCTTCATGCAGAAGCACACACACTTTTTTTTGTTTTTCAAAATATTTTATTAGAGATTTCATTCAAAATAGATCATTACATAAAATAAATGTAAATAATTTCAAACAAATACAAATCTTCATTTTGTTTTCATACCATAGTGTTAAATTATTCACAAGACAAGCATGGAAGAATGTTGGAATGAAATCACTAAGTAAATAATATATTGACAAACACTAACGTACGCCCTATACCCCCTCCCTATGTCCCACAATGTATAATATTCAGTGTAAATGATCTTTCATTCAAAATATGTTAATGTTCTTTTCTTTTTTGTTATTTTCCTAGTTCATATAAAGATCTCCTTTAAATGTATAAAGGGGTAAACAAAAATGTATAATTACGGTATAATTAAATGAAATACAATTCTTCATGTTATATTCATATCATAAATAATAAGATGTGCATTTAACAATTTACCCAAGAGAAGGGGAAAATGATCATTCATGAAAAGCAACATAATGCATATTTTTATATAAACCCTTCATCGGTATACCTTGTTACCCCTTTCATTACTTAACCCCCCCCCCCCCCCTTCTCAACATTCACATTCACACTCACTAACATTCCTAGGATTCCTAAAATAAAAGATAAATTATTGTTATGGGATTTTCTTAAAATGAAAATGAGAGAGTTTATTAATAGTTATACAAAGAAAAAAGCAAAACTCAGGAAACTTGAAATTGAAAAAGTAGAAGAGGAAATCAGATGCTTAGAAAATCAACTTTTAGCACAACCATCTAGAAATATAATTGATGAAATTGAGGGGGAAAAAAATCCAATTTGAACAAATTGTATGATTATACTCGACAAGGTTTAAAGATTCGATCAAGGGCCGTTTGGTTTGAGGAAGGAGAACAGAAGACACAATATTTTGAACAGTTACTTAAGTTTAATAAACGGAAAAGTGTGATTGGAGAATTATATGATCAAGATGAACAGGTTATTAAGGATAGGAAGAAAATATTGAAGATGATTGGATCATATTATGAAAACTTGTATTCGTTGAGTAAAACGCTTGTTGATCAAAACTCCTTATTCTTTGATGACATTCCTAAATTATGCAAAGAAAATCGAGATATTTGCGAAGGTAGAGTAACTAGTAATGAATGTTTAAGTGTTTTAAAAGAAATGAAATTTAATAAATCCCCTGGGAATGATGGTTTCACGGTTGAATTCTATTATACTTTTTGGACCTTATTGGGGGACTCTTGGTTGAAGTTTTAAATGAAGCATATGATAGAGGTACATTAGCAACTTCACAAAAGCAAGGTGTAATTACGTTATTAGAAAAAGAAGGTAAAAATCCATTATATATCCAAAATTATAGACCAATCACGCTTTTAAATGTTGATTATAAAATACTCTCAAAGGTATTAGCAAAAAGATTGAAAGATGTACTAAATGAGACAATTCACAGTGATCAAGTAGGTTACGTCAAAAATAGGAATATAGGAGAAGGTGTGAGATTGATAGACGATATTTTATTTCAAGCCTCTCATGAAAATGTTGGACATTTGATCACGGTGGATTTCGAAAAGGCTTTTGACTCTATTTCTCATGACTTTTTATTCAAGGTTCTTAAATTATTTGGATTTGGTCAATCATTTTGTTCGTGGGTTCGTGTATTATACACAGATATTACCAGTTGTATTATGAATGGGGGGTATTCCACTGGTTATTGCAACATAAAACGAGGAGTAAGACAGGGGGATCCCCTTTCCCCATATTTGTTTTTGCTTTGTATAGAAACACTTGATTTGGCAATAAGGAGAGACATTACCATTGAAGGAGTGCAGTTTGGAAAACATGAAATTAAACAAATATTATATGCAGATGATATATCCCTGTTTGTGAAAAATACAAATTCTATAAAACGGCTTCAATATCTTTATGAAGAATTCGAGAAAGTAAGTGGTCTTAAGGTGAACAAAGGGAAAACGAACTTTTTGTGGATGGGCAAAGATAGTGATAGACCCCAAATTCCCTTGTTCGGAAATTTAGTCCAGCAAATTAAAATTTTAGGTGTTTATTTCTCTATGAATGTGATTATAAAAGAAGATTTAAATTTCAAAGAAATACTTAGTAAAATAAAAAGAATCTTGGGATGGTGGAAACAAAGGGATCTCACACTTATGGGTAAAATACACTTGTTAAAAACATATGCATTATCAAAATTAAATTATGTCTCATCACTTATAGTGGTTCCGCAGTGGTAGTTTGCTGAGGTGGAAAAAATTACTTTTGAATTTTTGTGGTCAGGTAAAGACCGCATAAAAAGAAGTACAATGTATCACGACTACTCGCATGGAGGGTTAAGAATGATGAATTTTAAATTGTTTGTAAAGGCACAGCGTTTGATGTGGCTGAAACATTTATTATATGGAGAAAGGGATGCTGGATGGAAATTGTATTCTGACTTTTGTTTCAGAACAGTTGGTGGGAGATTTCTGTTCTTATGCGACTTTGACACTTCTAAATTAACATTAAAAATACCACAATTTTATTCAGAAATGCTGAAGGCTTGGCAAGATATGAGAAAATATAGATACTCTGAAGGGGAGGTTAATCCGGTTATATTTAATAATCATAATATTTGTATAAGAGGTAAAATGATCTGTGATATTGATCTATTTAATAAAGGCATACGCACTATAAATCACATTTTTGACAATGGCCATATAAAGCCTGTGGTTCATTTTCAAAATCTTGGGATTAATGCAAATCAATTGCTCCAGATAATTGATATTGCTCATGCCATACCAACTAGTTGGAAAAATGCTACTCCTTCGGTTAAATTTATGAAAATTGATTTTGTTGACTTTAATATAAACATGAATATTACTGGGCAGGAAACAACTTTTCAGGTAGTTAAATCTAGGACTATTTATAACTGTTTTATCAACAATTTACGTGAATCGTATAACTTAAAAGTAAAGGATGGTCACAGCAATTTCAATTTTACAAATAAAGAAATATGTACTTTTTTTATCCGAGCAAGGAACACAACTCTCATTAGAAAACAAAGGGAATTTCAATTTATACTTTTACATGGAGCTATATTTGATGAGGTTATTTGATGAGCTTTGGGTTTGTGAGGGACAATTATTGCTCATTTTGTTATAAGGAGATTGAGTCTTACTTTCATATATTTCTGAACTGTGCGAAAGTGAAACTGTTATGGCAATTTTGTATTGAATATTTTGGCTTGGCTGAATTAAAAGATATGAATTGGGGGGATATATACATGGGATTACCTGGTAATTCAAATAGAAATAAATGTGTAAATTCTTTGGTCATGTTTATTAAATATGCAATTTTCTATTCTAGGGCTCAAGGCCAGGTTCCTTCATCTACGAAAATACAAAAATATATAGCTGATTGTATAGAGGAAGAAAAAAATCTAGCAACGAAGGCAGGGAAGTTACATTTACACTTACAGAAATGGGAAGAACTGAAAGTGAATAAGGATGTGAATGTGAACAGGTATGATGTGTCTAGTGTTGTGCGTGTGTAAATCTTGGTATGTGTGTATGTAAAAAAATGTCATCCTCTATGTTGCCTATTGTCCTATGAATGCATTAATTTTTGCTCCTTTAACACCCTCTCTCTATCTCTCTCTCCCTCACTCTCTCCTTTATATAGCAGTATGAATGTTGCCCTGTTTTCTATCTCTCTCTCCATCTGTCTTCCGAGAATGTTATCATTTGTCTTCCGAGAAAGTTATCATTTCAGCAGGTGGGTGTGTTGCCGGCTTCTTCTTGGTGACACACACACACACACACACACGCACACACACACACACACACACACACACACACGCACTAACACACACACACACTCCTTCAAAACTATTATTTTTACCCTGGTAGACCCTGTCTAAGTAAATTCCATTAATATGAGTTCTTGTGCGCTAAGCAGAAATGCCCTACCCGTGTGTTTCTTTTATAATTACACAGTTCAGTTCAATTTATCAATCTGTTTTTCAGAAAATCATGGAATATTCACCTTCTCTTTATATTAAACAGTCCCTTAAATTTGATCCTAATCGACAAAAAACACACTACCAAAGCGATGTATTTGATCAAACGCTTGCAATAACATTTTAAGTGGTGCTATAAATAAATATGATAGTCCTACACCATTTTCTTGATCAGGAATTACAAACGAAATGAATTAAATGGGTCAGTATAATACAGGTAGAAAGTCTGAATGGAGGGCCTTGGTCGAAGGAAACAATGCTTTCTGTCCTCTCATTCATTTGCAGTGCATGCTTTTAACGTATATCCAGTTTTGTACACGTTGCAGAGTGGTCACCATGGAAACGTTATAGACAAAATCTAAACGAAAAGACGCTGAGCGCAGAAAATGGCGGGAAAGTGAGAGTGCCCAATATTTGTTATTATCTCCCAGTCGTTCGGGCATCATCGTCTGCAAGTGATCGTTTGAGATACTCACGTTCCTTCTGCCGTGTTTACACAGCTTGTTTGAAAATCAGCAGTTTGATTACATTTGTATATCGAAGACTGAAATCGAATTATGGGCAGACGTTTCTAATGTTTCGAACGCACGTTCGGATTTTTTTGTTTCTGGATCCTAAAACGTGTCAATGAATTTTACATCAAAAAGGCAACTAAAAAAAAACCCCGAAACATTTTCTTTTTCTTTTCAAAGAATTTTGAAGTAAAAGGGAATCCAAAGAATGTGATTACCGTTGATTTTGTCAAAATATTTATATTGAGCCCCCTTGTTCCCAACCCCCCCCCCCCCCGGATCTACCCCTGCTAAAGCTGTCCCTTCAAAAGAAGCCAATGTTCTGAGATACAAACGAAGTAATAAAATGTTACACCCCGTTTTGCTGCCTTTTTTTTAAGGGTAAGATTCTGTTAACACGATCGTAAGCATTAGGTAGTGTCAATAGCCTTGTTAATCACATTTTAAATTGTGTGAACACTGATACTGCCATATATATTTTTCATTTATTCATGCATGTTCATTATGTCATCATACAGATACAGCAGATACAAAATAGAGTACACAGAGCCAGCGTATACATAATGAACACACAAAGCTGCTGTGCACAACATAAGCTTATATAGCTTGAGTAGTTGTAACACCTAGGCATAGGCCTACATTAATCATATCTCATGGATTAGTTAATTGAGTTAAAGAGAGAGACAAGTTTATTTACACTATATACAAAGGGAATCCAAACATGATTTCTACATTTAAAGGAGAGGAATAAGGTACTGAAATTGCCATTGAGTTTATTTCTTTAACTTTTGGGGTAAAATTTTAACCATTTGTATATATTTCAAAGGACATAGATCGTCTGGATATTAATGTTCAAGTTGATTTAATAATAATGATAATAATATTCTGGATATAATTATAGAGATAATACATCTACAATGCCTCAATAAGAGCTTTAGATATATTACCCCAGCCATCGGATTCAGGCATGTCCTCACAATGTATGCACCTTCTCCACTCCCTGGGGAGCATTCCAGCCAGGCGCCCTGTTTACAGAGTCTAAACAAACCCCAATGACTATCGCACCCTACAGGGAAGCCATTTAACACGTAGGTGGAGAGGAGCAATGTGGATAAAATGCCTTGCTCAAACTGAATCGGAATCGAACCCACGACCTTCGCATCTCCAGTCAAGTGTTTAAACCATTCGACTGCCACGCCTCTATAGTTCAATTCTGAGCTTGAATTATATTTTCACTAATGATACAAACTTCCAGTCAAAGGCACTAACATGATTTTTTTTTTTTTTATCCTTGTCTAATTATATTTTTGTACATGGTATTTCCTAAAATTAAGAATAAATTAAAAAATCAACCTGAGGCAATTTCAATTATTCTAATGCATCAAATTTTGAAATGTTTCAGTTTCAGTTTCATTTTATTGTTTCATATTTCACATTTACAGTGCTTTTACAGTATAAATGGGTACAAACAATATAATTGGTACAAACAAGATATAACATGAAATATATTGTCAGAGAAAATTAAAGAAGGAGAGTAGCTCATATCCATACGTTTGCATGCAGTATTAATTGAAAAGACTGGGCTAGAATAAAAGTGTAATATTGAAGAGCCTAAGGAGAAAGCTACACTTGTGAGTTATAGGCTCCAAAGATTATAGTGATAATGTGAGAACATTCTCATTTTCATATAATAACTGTTATATAGTCTTCACTGTCGTTATATATTCTTTATTTTGCTTTCAATGACTGAAAATGTTTCTGGACTTAGTTTCGTTGTCAATTATTTACACATTGTTAACTGCACAATTGTTCCTTTAAAAATGAAAATGAAATGAAACGAAAATCTAAATCTAAAGTCTAAAACTTACGATGACATAATATAATCCGTCCCCTGCCCCACCGCAACGCCACCGACGAACTTGGACATATTATATTTCCTTTTCTTTTTACATGAATTAAGTTGCTGCTAAAATATAAGGTAATTTACACTCTCAATGACGAGTGAAAGAGGGAGAAACTTCTTTTCGAGAAGAGTTCCAATTTTTGTCTCCCCCCTTTATCCCCCAGCGTATCTCTTTCTATCATTTCTTTTCTTTATTACTATTATCAATTTTTCATCAGGGGGCGTTTCATGAAAGGACTTGTCAGATATTTTATCCGACAAATTTGCTCTCAGCCAATCAGATGCAAGGATTTCAGTAGCTTATAACAGTTGTCGGATAAAATATCCGACAACTTCCTTTCATGAAACGCTCCCCAGGGGGGCGTTTCATCAAAGGACTTGTCAGATATTTCATCCGACAAATTTGCTCTCAGCCAATCAGATGCAAGGATTTCAGTAGCTTATAACAGTTGTCGGATAAAATATCCGACAACTTCCTTTCATGAAACGCTCCCCAGGTTTCTTCCATCATTACATTTCTACATAAATTACATACTTCACTTTCCCATTAGTCATAAACTCATAACATAATGCCTCCTCGTTATAACAAGTCATGGAATTCTCTCATCTAAATTAAATGGAGAAACAAATTCGCCGCAGTTTCCTTAATCATGTTGATATCTCGACGTCCATCACATATTGATTGTAAAGCTCTTTGCAATCGAGCTTTGATTTCTGTCAATTCAATATCGAACGTTATTTGCAACGTGAATACATTCGTTCCACTCTCGAGAGAGAAATAGCGGTGTACATGTAGATTTAACGAACTTCCAATATGCAACAATTGTTATGTACTCGATATCTCTTCAATGGGGATATCGATTTCGGCGGGTAAAAGCGAAATCGTCTGCATACTAAAGACATTGGGGCAGGCAACCACAGTGTTTTTTTTTTTGTGTGTTTTTTTTTTTTAAATCATAAGTGTTATAGAATGAAAAATAATTAATATAATCAAGGAAGACGTGGTACATGACATCATCATAGTCAGGTTCACACGGAGGGAGCTAAACCTCAAGTTTCGGTGGTAGTTTCGAAACTTTCAGTTTTCTTGTAGTTCCAGAACCACAAGACAGCTTGTAGTTAACGCCGAAACCACGAGCAGCGGGGATCCTCCCTCGTAGTTATGGAGAAGAATAAACTTTAAGTTTAGCAAACTCGTTGTTAACGATGACCTCTCTGTCCATGTTAAACTATGATTGCTCGACTTGTAATCTCAGAACAACGAGCATCGTTGTTTCGGGCCCGTGTGAATCCTCGTCGTTGTTAGTGAGTTGTTTCGTCAACTTACAGTTTCGCTAACTTAAAGTTTCGAAACCACAAGTCCCGTATGAACGTAGCTATTGTTATCATGATTATTATTGCTGGAAA